>CAVNZG010001712.1:108689-136494 GCA_963693315.1 Diogma glabrata
AATAAAATGATTTGTACAAAAAAACTATTAAGAGTCTATATAAAAGCCAAATTAAATTTTTTGTGCATGTATGCCACAGTTAATTTAATAAAAAAACAAAAATTAAATCAGAGATCAGCAACAGTGCGACAATGTTGTAAGAAATCAAGATTTGATGTTAAATTTAGCCTAGAGCCTAGATCGAAATAGATGCACCACACAAGACTTGACAACAATATTCCATACATGGACGAATGTAGAACTTATAAATGTGGAGTAAATTATACGGAATGAAATATTTTTACCATCTAATTAGGATGCTATTTGTTCGTCATAGATACTAATGGAAGTATCATTGGGGAACTCGGTCTATGATCTAAAAACAATCAATAGCTGTTTTTTTGGTGGAATTAGAATTGAATAAATTTTTTTACCCCAATCGACGACTTTATTCTCGGTCCTCGGTGCTTTTCTCCTGCAAGGTCCTCGTTTACATTTATAACAACGTTTCTCCGGGCGAGATTTATTTTTTCATTCATTTTACCTTTGAAGATAGGGAAACGAATGACCTGTGCAATGTACTGTATGTCATCTGCAAAACTATTTGTCGTGTTACTGATAATTTTCAACAGATCATTGATATAAATTAAAAATAGAGTGGGGAATAAAACTGTGCCTTGGGAACACCAGTAATAATTAATTTAGACTCAGAAGAAAAATTATCGATGGATAACGAAATGTTTTGATCGGTGAGGCATTTTTGGATATGCTTTATGTCTACATGAAGTTGGCATGCCAGATTCGATCATATGCTTTTCAGATGTTTAAGCGATAACGTACGTTTCACAAGCTCAATCAAACATGCTGTTCCAACGACATATATATAATTTGAATATTAGTTTTTTGGGGAAATGGCTAGTGTAGGCACAGCCAGTTCCAAAAAAGGTACGAAAACGGATACAACAAATTACAAACCCATATCAAACTAATCGATTGTAGCTAAAATATTTGAAAAAAACATTAATTTTAAAAATATGAGGTTCTTTGTTAACTGGTCAAAAATACTTAAAGACAATGCGGTTTTTCGCCGAAAGACGATCGCCCTACATGGATTATTGTTGTCACATATGGAGTGTACCATACAGGTTTTGATTGAATGTATACAACAGAGGGCTGTTAAATTGATCAGCAATTCAAATCTTACTAATGAGCTTGATTCCTGGTATGTCGCTGATTTGACGGTATTTTACATTATGGATAAACGGGCTTCTATCTATATCAAATCGATTTTACTTAAGCCTGCAAACTTGACACGTTACACCAGAGTATCAATAAGAGTATAATAAGATAAAATAATTTTCTTCCTCCAAACTTTAAGATTAGCGTTAAAAAATAAAAAATCTTCAAAGAAAATTGATCAACTGTACATACATACTTCTAGGAATAGAAGTTGAAAACAATATGAAATTAAATTCTCATATTTTTAACCTAGCTAAGAACGCTGTTCAAAAATTTTGGTCTTTGGAACGAGTTCGTAAGTTTTTCAATAGCGAACAGCTTCTTTTAATATATAAATCATTTATACTCCCTGCATGGAGTATTGTTCTCACATATGGGGTGTATCTGATTTTAGTAGTATGAAGTAAATTGAGTTTGTTCAGCGCAGAATTGTTAAACTATTTAGCAACTCAACTCTTATTAATGGGTTAATTCCCTGCAACATAGGAGAAATGTTGCTGATCTGAGAATTTTCTATTAATACATTGTGGATGAACAAACTTCGACTGAGATAAAATCAATTTTACCTGAACTAGCAACCTATCGCGTAACACCAGAGTAAATTTTGTAGCCCATCCTTTTACACTTCATATAAAAAGAATCAGAAGTGTTGCTTTTCAGCGTGATTTTTCAGCAGAGTCTCTCATCTATGGAATGTCTCACCAGCAAGGGTTTTCCCTGATAGCTTTAATCCTCAAAATTTTAAAGATAACGTTCATAAACTTCTTAAAGAAATTTAATTTATTCAAACTTAATCCTAATCCCTAGTTGGACATGGTATCTTCAGATATTAAGAGACGTTAATTTATAATTTATTATAATTAACACTAAACATGTCTAGCTTTGTATATAGAAAAAAAAATACGAATTTTCTTCAAAATTTAAACCGTGCTATTTCAAATAAAACCGTGTAAAAACGAATTTAAATTTTTTTTCTAGACCGTGTTATTTCAAAACCGTCTAAAAAAAGACCGTGTAAAAACAGAATTGGGTGTATATTTAAATTATTTCTATGTAAATAAGGTTGTTGAACCGCATTATTGACCTAATTATTATTGTAATAAAATAATTTTTGTGGATTTACTAATTTGTATGATTCGATTTGGGTTCATATGAACTCACTTGTTCCTTGACTGCTTGCCTATATTGCTTAAAGTTTGTGCGTATACTGGGTTCAAACTTTCTATATCCGACCTCAGATTAATTGATGTTGTAAAGTATGTAGATTAATATTTTTGCCGATAAATGAGATCGAAAATTTATTTGATCTGTTAAACAGTGAAATAGATCCATTCAGTTTACATATGAGATTGAGGATAATAATACATTGCCATACTTGGAAATGATGCTGCATAGGGAAAACAACAAAATAATTGCGAGTTATTACAGAAACCAAGTGCGAAATATAGACTTCTCAATTACTTATCTGAACACCCAAATAGTCAAAAACCGTATAGGTGGTATGGTACGGTATCCCGTATGCTAGGAATAACATCATACAAATATAGGAAAGATATAATCAAAGAAATCTACAAAATGTTAACAGTAATGGCTACCCAATAGGTCTGATCGCTGGCTTGATAAAGAAATATGAAATATTCATAACAGAGCAATTCTACGTCATCGCAACAGCATTTGTTCTAGCATGTGACCTGACCCCCTCTGATTTCGATAAAATTTCATATACAGATAGCAATGAAAAAATAAAAATACAATTTCTTTCAAAAACTACTACTATAAATATAACTTTAGCGAATTCTCCTCTAAGGAAATTCAAAATATCCTTCATCGTGTGCGCAGTATAATCGACAAACAAGAGCCGCTGAGTTATCCATCCATTTGTTGTACAAATACCGCGTTGTAGAACTGTGGCCTTCCAAAACGACTATTTTAATAGAGTGGCCAAACTATGGAACTCAATGCCTTCCTCTGTATTTTCCGGTGAATTTTCCCCTCAGGCATTTAAAGAAAATGTCCCATAATCAATTTAAAAAAATTAGTATAGTTATCCCTATATCCATTCCTTCCATTTCCTCATCTCCTTCCTTTATAGTTGACATGGTATCTTCGGATATTCAAAGAGTCTGAATAATGAATATTTCAAATTTAGCGTGCTAAACATGTCTAACTAATTAATAAAAAAAAAAAAAAAAAATTAAATTTCGCTCTAGGGATGACACAGGGTGGCGGCAAAGTTTTAGGGGTTTGCGAAGCATGAGTATCTTTGAATATCGATTGCTAACGATTGACTAAACCGATTTAAGTCATTTATAGCTCATTGGAAAGGTAATTGATAGGACTTATAAAAAAATTGCTTAAAATTTTTTAATAATTTTTTAAAAGTGTGTGAGAGAGAGAGAGAGAGAGAGAGAGAGAGAGAGAGAGAGAGAGAGAGAGAGAGAGAGAGAGAGAGAGAGAGAGAGAGAGAGAGAGAGAGAGAGAGAGAGAGAGAGAGAGAGAGAGAGAGAGAGAGAGAGAGAGAGAGAGAGAGAGAGAGAGAGATGAGAGAGAGAGAGAGAGAGAGAGAGAGAGAGAGAGAGAGAGAGAGAGAGAGAGAGAGAGAGAGAGAGAGAGAGAGAGAGAGAGAGAGAGAGAGAGAGAGAGAGAGAGAGAGAGAGAGAGAGAGAGAGAGAGAGAGAGAGAGAGAGAGAGAGAGAGAGAGAGAGAGAGAGAGAGAGAGATGAGAGAGAGAGAGAGAGAGAGAGAGAGAGAGAGGAGAGAGAGAGAGAGAGAGAGAGAGAGAGAGAGAGAGAGAGAGAGAGAGTTTGTTCGCTGTCAAGTTTGGGGCGCTGCCTCTATTTCCATCTTGGCCCTCTTAGACTCTGTTCAAAAGCGAGCTATCCGAATTGTAGGTGATCGAACTTTGACATCAAAACTTGATTCTCTACAACATCGTCGCACTGTTGCTGACCTCGTTGTTTTTTACAAATATCGTCATCAGCAGTGCTCAGATGAAATCAGCGGCATCATGCCTCAAACTTATTCTTACCCCCCGTTCCACTCGGCAAACGGCTGCCGCAACTAGTGAAACGGTAAAGATCCCGCGCTGTCATACTGGCAGATCGCAGAGAGACTTCTTTGTCCGAACTGCGTACAAATGGAATGCCGGAACACTTAGTCTCAGGTGGCTTCAACCCACAGATGTTTAAAAAAAGCGTTAATTAGAACGCCAGTTGTTGTGGGACCCAGGTCTAGACCTAGGTCTTAAAGAGTATTTATGTGTAGTTGTGACACATATTCTAAGCCCTATTACACAACACATTTTATTAAAAAAAAAAAAAAAAAAGTGGATTTAGCAGGTTTACACTCTAAGCCGACGATACATTTAAATTCTTATATATATATATTATCCGATCAAACTTTTCTAAAATTCAATAAATTTGAACAGCTATATTACATCTACATGTAATACTATGAATAAGCCTACATAGCAAAAAAAAATCTATGTAGACACAAACAGGTATCACTAATTAATATTGAGGGCAACGAACTAAAAAAAACGTTAAAACATTATTGACCAACCCGTAGCATACATAAAACCTTCCTTCTAGAAAAAGCCCGACAAATTGGCAAATTGTTAGCGAAAATCTTTATATATGAATATTCTTCCTTTTAGAGAAATATTCGAAATAGTCAGTCGTTACACGATCTAGGGGAATTCTGATTCTGTTGAATAATACCTTTGACGAACTCTTTTCATTGTGCATGGTCATTAGGATTTAGATGTTGTTGAGAGTATACGCTGTTTATAACTTCATGAAATTTGCAATTCTCTTCAACGACGCCTATTGATGTTTTGGGATTTTCACCAACACTAATTTCACCAACCCCAATTGCTTCGATATTGACATTTAAACGGCTGTATTTTAATCGACTAGTGGGTTTCACGTCTTCAACTAATTCACTCTCCTCGAAATTGTTAATTAATCTCTTCACAGTTGAAGAAGTTAAAACACTATTCCATACCCTATCGTGTATGAAATTTTCGAACTTTGGTCGCAAAACTTTTATTATTTTGAGATATTTTTTAATAATGAAAACACATTGTCGTATCGTGTTCATTTTTATTAACCATATACTCTCATTTGAAATTTTATTCTTTTTAGGGTTGTCCACAATTAACTGCCCAAATGGTAGCCAATTCAAATTTTGAGTTAATTTTGGGACACCTTTTATAATAGATATTTCAATTACATATATATTTCTTATCAAGCAATCCGTAGAATTATTGTGCTAGTTGTTATTTAACAGTTTGACTATCAATCCACCTGAGCAGTTTTTCAAACAACTTCAAACTTATTTTTAAAGATAGTGATAGCTAATTTTTTTAAAACTATAATAATATTATATAGTGAATTCTTTTCTACCTGTTCGGTACAAGTTACAACACAGAAAAATCAAAATTTGTATTCTTTTGTAAAAAGTGCAATACAAAGATTACAAATTTCGATAATTCGGTGTCGGAACTTGTACCGAACAAGTAGAAAAGAATTCCCTAATAATTTAAGTGTAAATTCTTGCCTTCGTTTAAATAGTTTCTGATGTATTTGAATTTGGTAAACTTTTAGTAAGAGTTTAATTTTACTATGGTTTGCAAATATTTTGTTGGATTGGTGTTTATTTTCGCGTCGATTAATGGTGAATAATATGTATTAATAAAATTTTTTTTTATTGTATCAGAATTTTACATGGTTTAAACAGTGTACAATGAAACACTGATCGATTAAATCGAACGATTAGATAAATTGAATCAAATAAACTTTTAAAAAAATTATATATAATAATATATAATTTATTTTAAAAAATCGTAGTTAGTAGTTTTGTTAGTAGTTGTTAGTAGTTGTATATATGATATTTCACTTCGCTAATTCTACTTTTTTTCTAGTTGATTTACGTTCATTTTTATTCTTTTTTAATCTCAACGCTTTTAAATTCAATTGTGTTGAGGATAAACCTTTGTAGTTTTTTCGTATCCCCGAATTGAATTTGACGTGAAATTAAAAACAGATTATTTTTGCATGTTCTTTCATACTGTGCTATAATGCGCCAACATCTGTTTTACCGCATATAAACGATAAAGATGGATAAAACCATTATCAAATTTACCGCATTTTTAGACTTTTCATATAACAAGGAACTTATTAACAGTCAGTTTATATATACTATATGTTATATATAATTATGTAATGGGATTGATTGGATAATCCATTGTTAAATTATCCATTGTTTAAAAAAGTCGCATCTATCAACAACCCAGAACGCGTGTTGTTCTAAAAAACATAGGTCTTAAAAGGTTTCTATGTGTTGTGACACATATTTTATTAAAATAAAAAATTATGTATGTATTCGATTTCAGTCTAATGAATTATAGTTCTAATCAATAAGTTCTCAGTTTTTAAAGGGTGTTATAATTGATAATATTCTAAAATATGAAGTCTTAGCAATCAAACACCTGTAAAAGCTTTATTCTAAAGTCATTATGTGTCTCAGAAACTGTAATCTATATAAATTATCAAAGTTGAAATAACATGGTTATAATCTACAATATTGTTAATAAAAACCGATAAAGTTTAATCTTTTTCGTGTTGTTTGTCATACTTATAAAAGTTGGATGACTATTTATGCACCTGTTCTAATTCATCGACATTGACTTTTTGAATATTCAAAGAGAAATGGCACATTTTTAGTTATTAGTCACTGTTACAATGTTAGTTATTAGTTACTTGTTCAGTAGGAAATATGGCGAGCTTTTGGTGTCCGTTCTAACTTCGGTCGACCTTCAATTGGTTTTATAAATATATATATTATATATATATATATATATATATATATATATATATATATATATATATATATATATATATATATATATATATATATATATATATATATATATATATATATATATATATATATATATATATATATAATATATATATATATATATATATATATATATATATATATATATATATATATATATATATATATATATATATATATATATATATATATATATCTATATCTATATATATATATATATATATATATATATATATATATATATATATATATATATATATATATATATATATATATATATATATATATATATATGTATATATATAGGTATATATATATATATATATATATATATATATATATATATATATATATATATATATATATATATATATATATATATATATATATATTTATATATTATATTTCAAATTTATGATTAAAAAAATCAATATTTGTCGAATAGATAGACTTTTTTCAATATTTTTTTATTAATTTATTTGTTTTATCTGAAGTTTTTTATAGTCGAATTTTAAGATTTTTCAAAACTAAACAATTATTTTTATTTTCAAAAATCACCTATATTTCGATTGCTAATGACAATCATCATCGGGGAAAAGTTTACTAGAAAAACAGAACATATTAGAATACACAAAAATATAAAAAAATTTTTGAAAATCAAAAAACTTACAAAATATCAAAAATTAAATTATTTTAAACAATCAAAAAACACTTTTCAAATCAAAAACTTATGTACAATTAATTCAAAAAACAATGAAAAGGAAAAAACAGAAAAAATGATTACTAGAAAAAAATTTTTCAATAGAAAATGAATAAAAGAAAAAGCTAATATGTTTTTTCTATTTTGCGTCTAATATAAAGTCATTTCGATACCCAAATGCGTATCGAAATGGCCTTCATTAAGATACGCAAAGTTTTGTTTTTCAAGGTTGGTCACATTGGTCATACGAACGTCAGTGAAAGTTAAAACGAATAATTATATAAATAAAATTATTCTTATTAATTAATCTTATTATTAAAAAATAATCTAAATTTGTGTTAAATATTTTAATTAATTAAAATAATTAGTAATAATAACAAAATATGAAATTGACTATATTTTAATAAAATACACATTTTATGAAAGCTAGTTTTGCAACAAAAAAATATATAGAAATATGATGAAACGCAGAGCTTACTATTTTGAATTGAAATTTTTAGAAATTTTTTTTAAATCATTAAAACATAAAAAATATTTTTTAAAATATCAAGACAAAAAATGCAAAATAGAAAAAATAGTATAAAAAACTCGTTTCATAAGACGTTTTATCGCACTTATCCTTTAGAAAACTCCCCGCTGCGCGGGTCGTTTTCTAAACAGATTGCGTGCGATAAAATCGTCGATTATGAAACTAGTTTCTTAATATACTATTTTAGTTTGCGAGTTGTTTTTTTTTTCAAAACTGGAAAATAGACATCGCTGACCTTCCTCAAATCAGTTCTTATATTAATGTTTGTGTTGTGTTTCGGAATTTCTGTAGATTCTATAAATTCTCTTTTTTCTTTATTATGTTCGGTAAATAAATTTTCTATATCTTCAAAATTAAAATGATCATAATCACCCTCTTTAAACTTTTCAAGACCATGTGCTACTAATGCAGTCTGACCATGATTTGTATATGTCTTCCTATCAGTATATTTTAAATGTTTTAAATTTAAAGTTTTTCGTTTATTTTGCTTTTTAATGGGTTTTGACAATGTTCTATAATCATATTCTGATAGTCAGTAAGATGTTGTTTGGATCTTGTTCTTAATTTCTTGCTAGTTTGACCAATATAGCATCCATTACAAGGTGGTTTACATTTAATTTTATATACTAGGTTAGATTTATCCCATATATTAATTGGATCCTTAAGTTTTGTGTAAATTTTTTGTAATTTATTTATAGGTTTAAAAGATATTTGAATGTTGAACTGTTTGGCTATTGATTTTATTTTTTCTGATAAATTGCATATATATTTTAAACTAAAATAACGTTGTGTTGTTTCAATTTGTTCTTTTTCTACTATATTTTCGGTTGTCAGCAAATTATTTTCATGTTTAACTTTCTTAATTGCATGTTTAATAATAAAATCTGGATAATTAGTAGTTTCTAATATGTTTCTAACAATTTTAATATTTTTTGAATGATGTTTTTCATCACTTAACATAAGTATCCTTTTGAAAAAGTTAACCGCAATATTTTTCTTCATAGAAAATGGATGGTTGGAATTATAATTTAGTATTCTACCGGTTGAAGTTGGTTTAAAATACCAATCTGTTGTTAATTTTTGATTTTCTCTTGTTACCAACAAGTCTAGAAAGGGTACAGAAAAATTATTTTCCTTTTCTGTTGTAAACTGAATTATAGGATGAAAACTATTGTTTTGATGTAAAGTTTGTTCAATCATTTCAAAAGGGATATCTGTGATTATATCATCAACATATTTAAAAAGGAAAGTTGGTGTATACAACATATTTGTAGTTGTAAATAATTCTTCCAATACAATATCCGAAAGTATTGGAGAAAGTGGATTTCCCATTGCAAGTCCAAATTTCTGTTTATAAAATTTTCCATTAAATTGAAAATAATTATTATCTTCCACACAGAATTTAATAAGTTGAATGAAAACTTCCATGTTGATTTTTGTATATTGCTCCATAATGTCCCATTTATTTTTAACGATGTCACAAGCCAAATCCACCGGAACATTAGTAAATAAAGAAACAACATCGAAAGAAATTAATTGTCTATCTGATGGTAAAACTATTGTCTTAATTTTTTGTTTGAAATTAAATGAGTTTTTAATATTTATTAAGCTATTTTTTGTCAAATTATTTAAAATACTATTAATAAATTTAGAAAGATTATAACAAGGTGAATTTATGTTACATACCACAGGTCTAAGTGGATTATTTTGTTTATGTATTTTAACAAGTCCATATATTACAGGCGAAATAGCTATTTCATTGGTTAAAAGTAATTTAATTTTTTTATCAACTAAATTTTTATCAAACAGATCTTTTGCAATTTTTGTATTTCTATTTATTAACTGTTTTGTTGGATCATTATCGACAGTATATTAAGTTAAATCATCATTAAGAAGATTATTCATTTTATTCTCATAATCATCTTTATACATGACAACAGTTCCATTACCTTTATCTGCATGCAATATATAAACATTCGGATTATTTTGTTTAAATTTAATTGTATTTTTAATAGCTATATTAATATCAGGTTTATATTTAGGAATATTAATTGATTTATTTAAATGACTGTTAATTGTACAGTTTATTTCTCCTCTTAATCTTTGTTTATCTACATCAATTAATTTGTTATTATTAATAAAAAATTCAACATCCGCCAAAATGTGTTGAATTGGAATCTAAAGCTAAAGGCTTTAGCTTTTTTAGAGAAGGAAAGCTAAGTTTTCGAAATCGATCGTTTTATAATAAATATTAAGATATTCAAAAAGTGTGTTTAAACTGACCAACAATTATCTCATTTTAGTTTAAAAACTGGCTTTCAATTTATTATATTTTATCCCGGGAAATCCCGGGATCCCGGGATATATGCGAGTTTATCCCGTCATCCTGGGAAATAAAATTTAGCGGGAAATGAGAAGCCCTAGTGCAAATAGATTTCAAACTTAATCATGTTAATGATAATGTGAACAGTTTTTTGAAATCTTTAATTTTGGGTGATTTCGAGCTTGATTTCATCGTAATATGAACGTAGTATAACACTTTTAAATGTGGGATAATATAAAAAAAATCTTTAGGTTTAAAAACTTGGGTTGAATGAACGCAGTCATCTGCTATTTGAATACCTATACAATATCATTACTATTTGTCGCGAGGGGGCCAAAGGTGCACGTGGGGCCCGAGGCGGCCGCCTCTTCCGCCTCTATGGTAATCCGCCACTGCTTGTTGGTGTAAGTATATAAACATTTAGTTATAAGCTTATTAATGAGTTTATCAGGATAATTGTTTTTATGTAAAATTTGGTGGATTTTTATTTTGTTATTCTTTCTGTGTGAAGGGTGACTGAGTTCAAACACTCTTTTTATAAATGATGTTACAACATTCAATTTCATTCTGTATGGGTGTGATGAGTAGTAATTAAGTAACCTGTTCGATGTTATCTCTTTACTGTACCGATTGGTGGTTATTTTGTTGTTATGTCTAGTAAGCTTCATATCCAAAAAAGATATACTATTATTGCATTCTATTTCCATTGTAAACATTACTTTCTGGTGAAAGGAGTTAAAAACTTTCAAAGTTAAATCAATATCATCTTTTTGGATATTCTTTTGGATATTCAGCAAGAAATCATCAACATATTTTTTGATAAATGATGGTGGTCTATTTAACAGAGGTAGTTTTTCCCATAGTAACTTCTCAAGTACAATGTCAGCCAGTATGGGGGATAACGGATTACCCATTGCGAGTTCAAATAGTTGTCTATAACATTGGTTGTTAAATTGAAAATAATTGTTATCATTAACACAACTATCAAAAATCTTCAAAAAGAATTCTTTTGAAGAGGGAAAAATATCTTCTATTTCAGACCATCTCTCAACTATTGCAACAAGCGCTATATCAGTTGGTATGTTAGTGAAAAGGGATATGACATCAAATGATACCAATATCTCATTATCATTCAGTGTTATTGCGTCGATTAATAGTTGTAACGTCCGCTATATTCACCTAAACAATAATAAAACCAATTCATATTCTTTTTCTAATTCAATAAAAATTTATTTCAATAATTTCAGTTCATTTTTACATTAATAATAATTTTAACATTTTCTAATAATTAACGGCTAGTTCAATTTCGAATTACAATTATAAAAATAAACGAACGCACCAATTTTATTTTCATTTTTATCGAACAGATGTCGTTACTCAGTTTTGCTCAATCTTCGTGTTTCACGATTTCATTAAAAAGATGTCAAAAAAATGAAACCACATTTTTTTTCCAAAAAGAATTTATTAATTCGTTTTCGACTTTAAAAAATTAAAATATTCATTCCATGTTTGACTTTCAAACAATTAATAAATGTTTAAGAAAAATTCTAAGTTTGTTTGTGAAATAAAAAAATAAAATACTTAATTTAGCTTGATCAAGCTAGATCATATGCTTTCATAAAGAAAAAGTTTACATTTTTTAAATGTTCACGATATTATAAGTTCACAATATTATATAAAAGGTAGCGAAAATCCGAAATTCTACGTCCACGCCGTGCTACCTGGGTAACGCTAACAGAATTAGGTTGGTCTAGTTGAGAGGGGCAGAGTAAATACTGCTTATACTCAATGATTCTGCACCATGGCGAGTCATTGGCGCCATAAAACCAATGCAACTCAAGCGTCTGTTCTCCATGTTAGGGGCGGCTTGGAGCGGGTGTCTGTCTTGGATCAAGCGGCTCGCTATATAAATGTGTAGAAAGCGTCTGTTCTCCATGTTAGGGGCGGCTTTCAGCGAGCGTCTGTCTTGGATAAAGCGGCTCGCTATATAAACGTGTAAAAAGGTTGTTTCTGGTGACCTTAAGATGCAGAACGAACCCATTCACGAAAACTTGGGTTGGGCGAAGGGCTAACAACCCATTTTCGTAAAAAATTACTGTCATGAATTCTGTACACAGGCCTCGGAATATCTCGGATTCATTATTGGAACGACCTCGGAAACTGTACCCGGACTACGATTTAAAAATAGGAACCTGGAACGTGCTAAGCCTTAGAAGATCAGGAGATCTCCTAAAACTCACCCAACAAGTCGAGAGCTACACACTGGATATAGTGGCATTACAAGAACTAAGATGGCCAGGCAGTGGAATCCATGAAACAGCGAAAGGATACACTCTGTATTATTGCGGTCATCAAAACGGAGGAGAATTTGGAGTTGGCTTTCTTATACACCGTCGCTCAGCATGTTATCGACTTCTGCCCAATTAATATGCGGTTATGCACACTGAGAATCCGCACGAAAAAATTCAATGTAACGATCGTCAATGTTCATGCACCTACTGAAGATAAAGCAGATGATATTAAAGACCTGTTCTTCCTAGAACTCGAGGAAGTCATCAATTACATCCCGCGGCACGATATAAAAATCGTGGTAGGTGACTTTAATGCTCAAATCGGTAGGATTGCAGAACTTAAAACACATATCGGCCCTAACAGCTTGCATCATACCAGCAACAATAACGGTTTTCGCGCAGCCGAGCTGGCTATGATGTATGATCTAGTAATTTCCAGCACTTTCTTCCCTCACAAGAGAATTCACAAGGCAACGTGGAAATCAAATGACGGAAGAACGGAAAATCAAATCGATCACGTCATGATCTCTAAGAGACACTCTACAAGTATAACTGACGTTCGATCATACAGAGGTGCTGATATGGACACCGATCATATGCTTGTCATCTTTAAGTACAAGTGCAAGTTGTCATCTACATTTAATAGACAAGCAAAAAAGACCGTGCGCTGGAATGTCGAAGCATTTAAACAACCGGAAACGCTGAATAGATATCAGGAAATAATAACACAAAACATAGAAGAGCATGACATCTCTTCTGAGATGTTATTAAACATACAAGAAGAATGGCAAACGCTTCAATCAACTATTATAGCCGCAGCACAAACTACAATCGAAAAACGACCACCGAAATCACACACAACGAATGGTTTGACGACGAGTGCCGCCAATCCGTTGAAAATAAACAAAAACTGCGAGAAAAATGGTTAACAAGGAACACCCGAAGCTCCCAAGCTGATTATCTATGCGCCAGGAAAGCCTCAGCAAAACTTCTACGTAAAAAAAAACGCGAACACATGAAGAGCTGCATCGAATACATCAACCAACATGCGGCCAACGGAAATTCAAAAGAGTGCTTTGCCAATGCACGGAATCTGACAAAAGATTTCCACCCAAGATCTACAGCCATCAAAAATGAAAATAATGAACTTACAACAAGTGAACGTGATGTGCTGGCAGTGTGGCGATCCCACTTTCAAGACCTACTCAATAGGACGAACGAAGCTCATCCTATTCGAGCAATTGCTCCATCAACTGAGGAGATTTTTGTCCCTTACCCAGCAATAGAAGAAGTGGAAGCTGCCATTAAAAAACTGAAAAATGGCAAATCACCAGGTTTCGATGGAATTCCCGCAGAACTTCTGAAAAATGGAGGAGCAGCTCTGGTCTCACGTATATACGATCTGATTCTTGCAATCTGGGACCAAGAAGAACTACCTGCTGAATGGAAAACAGCTCTCATTGTTCCGCTACATAAGAAAGGTGACCGTCTAAAGTGTGAAAATTATCGTGGCATCGCACTGTTGAACACTGCATATAAAATACTAGCTAATGTTGTACTTGCTCGACTCATCCCGTTCGCCGAATCTATCATAGGTGACTATCAGTGTGGTTTTTGTCCCAACCGCTCAACCACAGATCAATGTTTTACATTAAGGATGATTCTGGAAAAATGTTGGGAGTACAACATCAGCATTCACCAGCTCTACGTTGATTTCAGGCAAGCATATGATAGTATCATCCGCGACAACCTCTGGTCCGCACTCATATGCCTTGGTATCCCAGAGAAACTTGTTTCTCTGTGCAAGCTCACAACATCGGGATCAAATTGTAGAATAGTAATCGAAGGGTCTGTTTCTGATCCTTTCGATATAACATCAGGTGTTCGACAAGGTGATGCACTCGGGCCCGTACTATTTAATTTGGAGCTGGAGTACGCGATAAGAAAAAGCCGAATTGAGACACAAAACTGCATATATAACAAATCTAGTCAAGTTCTTGGCTATGCAGATGATATTGTGCTTCTCGGACGTAGAACAAGCGATATCAAGGATAGTCTCTCTCAGCTTGAAAGAACTGCTAAACGACTTGGATTATGCATTAACACCGGCAAGACTAAACTTTTAACAACATCCAGGAATATACCTCCCGGCAATCTGAATACTGGCGACTATGAAGTGGAACGTGTAGAAAACTTCAAATACCTCGGGTCTGTAATAACATCGTCAAATGACATGCAGGCAGATATTAAAGCTCGTGTCTCAGCCGCATACAGAGTTTTCTACGCATACTCAAAACTTTTGCGATCCAAACATCTTTCGCAGTCGTGCAAACTCACCCTTTACAAAGCATTAATCCGACCTGTGCTCACATTTGGAAGTGATAGCTGGACACTGACTTCCTCCGATTGTAGAATTCTATCAACATTCGAGAGGAAAGTCATACGAACAATTTATGGTCCATGTAAAGTTGCTGAAAATCAGTATAGAATCCGAATGAATCATGAAATCAGACAGCTTCTTGGAGGCTGCGATGTAATCGGATTCATTAAATCCAACCGGATTAGATGGTTTGGTCATGTAGAAAGGGCTCCATTGGAAAGAATGATAAAAAAAAGCGTCCCAACAACAACCAGCTGATGTTCGTCGAAGAGGAAGATCTAGACAACGCTGGCGTGATGACATCATCCAAGACCTTCGTGATATAGGATGTCGAAACTGGGGTCAACTGGTCATGGAACGAGATGATTGGAATCTGGTGGCACAGACGGCAAAATCCCTTCATGGGATGTAAACGCCAGAGAGAGAAAAATATTATATAAACTATCAAATAGTGAAATCAATAAATGTTTGTCAGAAGTGATGTATTTTTTAATTACAAACAAATAAATAATAAAAACAAACAAAAGAATAAGTTGTGGAAAAAGCACAAAACTGAAATATTGTTCGAGGTCACAACATTATCAAACACAAAGGAAGAAGGGAAAGTTTTGAATATAAATATAAATATTGAGAAATACAGGATAGAAGAGGAATTCTATCACCCAATACCGTGGAAATATTGTCACGAATTTTACGTGTTTCAAACTACAATTTTTTGAGGTGCCATGAAAGGAATATATAGTTATTTCTATAAATTGAATTATTGAAATGTTTGGTTAACTTGTTACATAAGGGACCCCCAAGTCCAGATTCGTGAATGACAATTCGTCTATTCGCTAATTTTCTATTATTAGAAATTGTGTTTATATGTAGACAGGTCAAGATAACAATAAGTAGCGCCGAACAAAAGGGACCCTTTAGGGTGATATAATAGTAATATAAATTTGTGATAATATAGTAAGTTATACAATTTGTGATATAATAGTAAGTTATATAACCAGTTTTGGTTGGGGCGTTGTCAAACCGGCTTTTGGTTGATACATTTTGGTTGTTGTTGGGCGTTGGCCGTAAAACCGGTTTTGATCTTTTGTTTCATATATATTTTTTTGTATGGTTATTTCAAATATATATATAATATAAATAGTTTTTTATAAATTTTATATTTTATGTATTATATGTATTATATATATATAGGTATATTTGGCTATAAGATGTACACAGTTAAGCAATATGGCTCGTTTAGGAGCAAGCGTCGGCCGGGGCCAGGAGAGCTGGGCCAGGCAGCGTGGTTGGTCGAGGGGGTGGAGTTCTCTTCAGTCATGCACGCTTATGCGAAGATATTGGCTGAAGAGAACGCTATCTTTGAGGCCAATCACAGGAAAGAGAACCCTCGACGGTGGTTGGGACCGCAAGAGGCCCCTAGGAATTGTGTGCATCTTTGAAAATTTTTATTTTTTGTATTTGAAAAAAAAACCGATTTGGGTCCACATTTTTTTTAATGAATTTTTTTTTGGTGGTACTATAGTAGTTTTAGGTGTAAATAGTTGTATATAGTAGGTTATTTGTTGTATATAGGTTACATAATTGTACATATTTGTACATATTTTAGTATATAGGAAGCGGTTGTAGTGGTTTGAGTAGAATGTTATGTTACAATATTGAAATATTTTATTTCTTGGCGAGATGAAATTTAGAAACCAAACCGTTGAAACGATTTGGCCATTTGAACTTTTTGTGTGTAGCGTTGGCAAATATTTATACATTAATAAATTAGATCTCGAATCTGATGCTCGTTTTAACGATGCATTTTGGCCTGCGTGAAATACATACATGATTTTAATTTCTTTACCACTAATGGCTATAATCGGTGAAAATCTTGTTTTGGTTGTGGTAGATTCGAACTATTTTTAATTTCGATGAAAATATTGTACATTCCACTACAGTTGAGTGTTTGTAGATGTAAATTAAAAAAGTTAGAATTAATTGAATGTTTTTTTGGTTGTTAATTTTTTTGTATAATGATTACAAGTGTGTAATTAATAAAATTTTCTCAGCGGTAGGCCTAATAAGCCATCCATGGGGCTTATCCCCTTAACATAATTATGTTCTTAGATCGCCTCTGTCCATTATGGACATGCGATTGAAGTTCATTGGTTTCTTCTCTTCGTTTCAGAAGGAGTTTTCTGGTGATAAGGGAATGACTACTGCTGTGTTTGTACTTAGGTGCAAACCAGTAGTACCATTCCCTGCACAGAAGCTTCTTCAATGAAATGAAGAGGAGAACCAATCTATTTTTTTATCAGGATCGAGGCTTCACCTCACACAACTTCAAAATTTTTCCACTTTTACATTTAGCTTGCAATAGACAATTTTCATGGAGTTTGGGATTTGAAGTCTGGTGGTCGGGAGCGTTCTTCAACTTTGGCATTAGTTTAATGATAATTTATTTTTAGGTAGAACAACCGCAGCTGGGTCAGTAGAAATGGGCCTAGGGTCTAATCGTGACAGTTGCGATTGTTTTTGTTAGGTTGGGGAGAAACTGTTCTGTAGAATCTGGTCGTTAGGGGCTTTTCTAGTCGGTTCTCACATGCATTGTTGGAGTGGGCTCGCGAACGCGATAATTCAATTACTAAACAAAATGGTCATTGTAGCCATACTTACTTTTATGTTGTCTCCAGACGAATCTGAACTTGGGAATCTCTTATATTATTAAATAAAAATAAAATAAATAAAACAAATTTTTTTGAAAATTAAATAAATAAAATTTTTATTAAATAAAATAATTTTTTTTTAGAATTAAATAATTTTAGGTAGCTAAATAAATAAATTTAGTTAATTAAGCAAAACATCAAGATATAAATAAATATCTATTATTTTTTAAAAAAATTAAATAAATATTTTGAGTTAAGAGGACCACCCAATAAATAAACATCTTTAAATATTTTTTCAAATTTTAAAATAAATAAATATTTTTTCCATAGGGGTGTGTCGTCAATAAATAGTGATAGATATATATATTTCAGTATATCTGAAATTAATTTAATAAATAAATTATATTTTTATACACAATATTTTAGGAATTTTTGTGAAAGGTGAAGCAACATTGAGAACAACCATAAGTTCTTTCGTTCTTTTATTAAATTTGGTTTTGCAAAATTTTTGTGTTTTCGAATTGGGCGTTCGTTGTTTTTTTCGTTTTTGCGTTTTTCATTTTTTTTACATTTCCATCGTACTAACTCCACTTTCTTTTGGAATTGGTTTTAATATTATTGTTGATTGCGAGTTCATAATTTTACGGGTTTTACCATCGAAATGTCAAGCCAGTTAGACGTTGACCATCCGTTCTATGGTTTGGAACTCACCGAACTACAGGTCGAATGTCTGGTTCGGGGTGTGAACTTCGGGGGGGCCAATTGGGCAGAGGAACTGCGAAACCACGTAGATCATGTTGCAGTTCCAATAACAGTGTCTCATGCGAGAGATTTGATAGAGGAATCTCAAATGGTGGTGCAGGCAGCACAACTTGTTTTAGATCAAGTACGACGACTTCAGTCACCGATTAATCAGACCTTCTTAGATGGTTTGGCGAATCGAGTGTTGCATTACACGGGTAGGATGAATAGGTTGGGTCCTCGCAATGACTTGCAAGAAGCCCGAACATACGCTATCTCACAATCGTCACGCGCTTGGAATATAATAGGATCGTTGTCAACACGTCCAATTATGCAGAGTAAACCAGGAGTATCATCTGCTCCATCTGCTTCACCTGCTTTTCAACCAGATGAGAGATCCACACCGATCCCAGTACGGCCAATATCGGAAACAATTCATAGTCTGAATCGACCAAACCAGCAACAACAGAGACGGTCAGATCAATTACCACCGGCTTATTTCCAGCAATCGGGTTTGAGAGCTGAGGACTTTGTAATACCACAATTGGGTCCATCACTCCAATCTGAACACACACACAATAATCCAGCATTAGTACAACCGCAATTACAATTAAATTATCCATCAGTACCACAGGTACAACCACCACCAATATATCCACCAGCTCCACTAACAGCACCACCACCATACAACCAACCTCCTCAGGTATGGCGTGACGCGGCTCCAGCGTTAGCACCAGTGGAGTACCGAGGGGTTCGTGGGAACAATTTGAGTCGTTATGACTCAAATTGGGTTCCAACCTTCACAGGAGATGGTCACTCTCCTGATGTTCATGAGTTTATTCATAGAGTGGAGGCGGCTGCCAGAAGAGACCGTGTGTCATGGGACGACCTTAGGTCTATCATACCACGGTATCTGAAAGCAGCGGCCGACAGATACTATTTGAATTTAACTCATGAATATGAGGTGGTGACCTATCCAGTGTTAAGGGAGGGACTTCTACAAACCTTCGGTACGCTCACTGATGATAAGGCGATCTTGCGAGTTCTTCTGAACCGCAAACAGAAATCAAAGGAGAGCGTATACGAGTATCTGGTGGAGATTGGTTCGTTAAACCGTCGCTTAGCACGTCCATTTGCTGACCGTGAAATGCTAGAGATTGCTCTTGAGGGACTGAGTGTGGAGCTCAAAAATGCTACACTTGCAGCAACAATACATTCAATTGATGAACTTCGGACTTTATGTCAGAAGTTTGAACGTTTGTGGTCCACACCAGTTCCAACCAGAACCTCAAATTTAAGAATTAGCGAGCTACAGCAAGTGGATGATTATGAGGAGGATGTTGAACCAGAACAACATGGATATGTTGAAGCGGTGGATTCAACACCGAGACGGATATTTCAGCGACCTGGCATAACATCTGACAACAGTCAACCTGGTCCATCAATGTCCAGACAACCAATAGTGTGTTTCAGATGTGGAGTAAACGGTCATCGAGCTCCTGAGTGCTCTAAGAATAGAATTAAATTATATTGTTGGAAATGTAACAAGCCGGATGTAATTTATGCAAATTGTTCATATTGTCACCCGTCGTTAAACTATCGACCGAGAGTACATGTTTCGGGGATGATGCCCTCGGTTCAACATCCAATGAGCCCGAAGAAAGTGACGAGAGATGTAGGAACGCAGGACGATCGGCCACCACCACCGAAACCCGAATAAAATCACCAAACACATTTAATTTCCCATCATTACATCGAACGTATTTTAGACGTCTTGAACGCAACATTAGATATTGGAGGATGAGGAAATTATTTCGCAAGGCATGTATTTCATCTATCCTTTCAGAAACAAAGGATCCTCGGCCGCGATTGACAATTAGGATTTTGGACAAACATATTTCAGGACTATTGGATAGTGGAGCGTCAATCACTATACTTGGAAGAAATTCCTTGGAATTATTGGAATCATCAGGTACAACCTACCGTAAATACACTTGGTGTATTCGTACGGCGGATGGTACTGCAACTAAAATTTTAGGTTACATTGAAATTCCAATAACTGTGAATGGCTCCACTAAACCAATGCGGTTCCATATAGTCCCTGGATTACGAGAAGAGCTCTACCTGGGCATAGATTTCTGGGAGAAATTCGGTATTGTTCCTTCTTTTGTTAGTGAACTGACTCGTACAGAGCCAATAACTTTAAATACACACAACCTCACCACTGATCAGCAACATGAACTGGATATGATCAAGGATTCTTTCCCGTCATTTGAAGTGTCTGGGCTCGGAAAGCCTTCTTTGGTTGAACATGTCATCGATGTTGGTGATAGTGCACCTGTTAAACAGAGGCATTATCCCACATCGCCGGCTGTTCAACTGAAGGTTTATGCCGAACTCGACCGAATGCTTCAAATGGGCGTGATCGAAGAGAGTAACAGCTCTTGGTGCTCGCCAGTGGTCCTGGTACAAAAAGAATCTGGTAAAAATAGATTATGTATTGATAGCCGTCGTGTCAATTCACTAACTAAAAAGGACGCTTACCCACTTCCCTTGATTGATGGCTTACTAGGTCGTCTAAATAGCACAAAGTACATTTCCAGTACTGATCTCAAAGATGCTTTCTGGCAGATTCTTCTGGCAGAAGCATCTAGAAACAAGACAGCCTTCACAGTGCCTGGTCGTCCATTGTATCAATTCCGGATTATGCCCTTTGGATTGTGCAATGCTCCCCAGACAATGTGTCGGCTAATGCACAAAGTGATACCACATCAATATCACGAAAATGTCTTTGTTTATTTAGATGATCTATTGGTAGTCTCTTCCACGTTCCAGGAGCATATGGAATTGCTGTCCAAAGTCTCTTCGTTGTTGAGAGCGGCTGGGTTAACAATAAACCTCAAGAAAAGTAAATTTGTTCTGAGAGAGGTGAAATACTTGGGGTTTTTGGTTGGTGAAGATGGTCTTCGAACAGATCCGGATAAAGTAAGAGCTGTAGCAGAGTACCCAGCTCCATCTACAAAGAAACAAATACGACGTCTTTTAGGAATGGCTGGTTGGTACCAACGTTTCATACCAAACTATGCAAGCGTGGTATCACCGATTACGGATTTATTAAAGAAAAGCTCTGGGAAATTGAAATGGACATTGGAAGCGCAAACAGCTTTTGAAAATTTAAAACGATTACTGACTACAGCACCGGTATTAGTAAACCCTGACTATAATAAAGAGTTCTTTATTAGATGCGATGCGAGTCTGACAGGGGTAGGTAGTGTACTGTATCAGGTCGACGAAGACGGACAAGAGTGTCCGATAGCCTTCATGTCGAAGAAACTAAATAAAGCTCAGAGAAACTATTCGGTTTCTGAGCTTGAATGTCTTGCGGCAATTCTGAGCGTGAAGAAATTTAGGGGCTATGTTGAGGGTCACCGATTTACAATCGTGACTGATCACTCAAGTCTGAAGTGGCTTATGTCACAGAAAGACTTGAGTGGTCGTCTGGCTAGGTGGAGCCTAAAACTCCAACATATGGATTTTACCATTGTCCACCAAAAAGGTACCCAAAATATAGTCCCTGATGCTCTATCTCGTCTATATGACGATACACACGAGGAATTGACGGAAGCATTAACACATCACATTAACGACATTAAAATCGACAATGAAGGTTATCGGCACAAAGAATATACGGAGATGATAGCTGAAGTTCAATCATCACCCAAGGACTTTCCTTCAGTTAAAGTCGTGGATGATAAGCTATACATACGTATTGAGCCAAGACCTGATGCAATACCTAAAGATGTTCCTGTGTGGAAACTCTGGGTACCAAAACCGATGACTTCAAACATGATTCAGAAACATCATGATGATAGTACTGCTGCACATGGAGGTGTTAAAAAGACTTTAGAATTACTTCGACGTCTTTATTATTGACCGGGCATGGCGTCACAGGTACACAACTATGCTGTGTCCTGCGACACATGTAAACAAACAAAAGCCACGAATCAGATATTGCGTCCTCCGATGCAATATCAATTCGAAACAGCACGTCCATGGCAGAGAGTCTATATAGATTTTTAGGGACCGTACCCTCGTTTTACACTTGGGAATACGGTGTTATTGATAGTTCTAGATCATGCTACGAAGTTTGTACTACTGAAACCACTTAGAAACGCAACTTCACCGAGGGTGAATGCTTTTCTGAGGAACGAAGTGTTTCTTACATATGGGGTACCAGAGTTTCTACACAGTGACAATGGTAAACAGTTCACTAGTAGGAATTTTCAAAATCTTTTGTCAGATTTCGGCATTAAACACATTAGGACCGGTGTCTATAGTCCTCAAAGCAACGCGTCAGAGCGGGTCAATAGGTCAATCCTAGCAGCAATTCGAGCGTTCATAAAAGGTCAACATACCGAGTGGGATTCACAAATTGGTGAAATCGCGTATGCACTGCGGGCTGCAGTACATTCAGCTACCAAGTACTCACCGTACTATCTATTATTTGGTCAACATCCAATATCGGATGGAAATACTTACCAATTGTTGAGATCACTACACCAGCTTGGTGAAGATGCTGGTGAGGAATTAGAACGCTCTGATCATTTGACTCTGCTCAGGAACCGGGTTCAGGAAAATTGAAAAGCAGCTTTCAAGAAATCGCAACATCAGTATAACCGATCTAAACTACGGAATTTTCAACCACAACAACGTGTGTTTGTACGGCAACATCATTTGAGTGACGCTACAAAAAATTTCTCGGCAAAATTGGCTCCAAAGTTCTTACCTGCGATGATTAAGACTAAGATTGGAAATGTACTCTATGAGTGCACAGATATGAGCGGTAAGAATCTTGGAGTCCATCACGCGAAAGACATCAGGGAATGATCTCTTTTCGTTAGGTAGGGTCGTTCCTCTGGCTGGTTGTCGTCTCTGGGGTTCACATCTTCAGTGTCACATTTTGCTGGTTGTATCGAGGGTTCAATGGTGCTGACGTTAGATGGATGGGTGGTCGATTTCAGCACTCACTGATAGCTCCTAGCACCTTCATGAGTGTTGAGATTGATCATCGACCCTGACGTTGGTCACCATTGATAACTCGATCCCAGATACAGAATAATTGAGGGAAGTAGTTCGGTGGTTCCTGGCGTAGTGGGGGTGACGACGTTTTTGTGATTTCAAGGGTAAATATCTTGGTTTTTACCTTGAATTCATGGTGTAACGTCCGCTATATTCACCTAAACAATAATAAAACCAATTCATATTCTTTTTCTAATTCAATAAAAATTTATTTCAATAATTTCAGTTCATTTTTACATTAATAATAATTTTAACATTTTCTAATAATTAACGGCTAGTTCAATTTCGAATTACAATTATAAAAATAAACGAACGCACCAATTTTATTTTCATTTTTATCGAACAGATGTCGTTACTCAGTTTTGCTCAATCTTCGTGTTTCACGATTTCATTAAAAAGATGTCAAAAAAATGAAACCACATTTTTTTTCCAAAAAGAATTTACTAATTCGTTTTCGACTTTAAAAAATTAAAATATTCATTCCATGTTTGACTTTCAAACAATTAATAAATGTTTAAGAAAAATTCTAAGTTTGTTTGTGAAATAAAAAAATAAAATACTTAATTTAGCTTGATCAAGCTAGATCATATGCTTTCGTTATAATGTTGAAAGTGTTATCAATATATGATCAAGAATTGGACACATTTTTATAGGAATCCCAAGTATTTTTAGGCATTTTTAGTCATATACAAAATGATTTGAGTGAATCAATAGGTGTTGATCTAAAAAACTCAATTTTTTTAGTAATCAAAGTTTGTTTATTTATTGCCATACTTCTTGATGACACATCAGATATATCTTATAAGTCGCAATTGTCAACAATAGGACGATTTGTAACTAAAACAGAAGAAGTTTTTGAAAGACTCTTAGCTTTTACAGATATTAGTGCAGACTGATCTGCCAAAGCCTTATCACGTCATCCAATCAATACAATGGAAGAACTATCATGTGAGTATATATTAAAAAATGTTCTGTTTTTTATATAATCTGCTTACCGTCTGTCGAAACTCACTGCACGCTACTGATATATATATATATATATATATATATATATATATATATATTATATATATATATATATATATATATATATATATATATATATATATATATATATATATATTATATATATATATATATATATATATATAAATATATATATATATAATATATATATTATATATATATATATATATATATATATATATATATATATATATATATATATATATATATATATATATATATATATATATAATATAGTATATATATTATATTATATATATATATATATATATATATATATATATATATATATATATATATATATATATATATATAAATATATATTTATATATATATATATATATATATATATATATATATATATATATATATATATATATATATATATATATATATATATATATATATATATATATATATATATATATATATATGTATATATATATAATATATATATATATATATATATATATATATATATATATATATATATATATATATATATATATATATATATATATATATATATATATATATATATATATATATATATATATTATATATATATATATATATATAATATATATATAATTATATATATATATATATATATATATTATATATATATATATATATATATATATATATATATATATATATATATATATATAATATATATATATATATATATATATATATATATATATATATATATATATTATATATATATATATATATATAATATATATATATATATATATATATATATATATATATATATATATATAATATATATATATATATATATATATATATATATATAATATATATATATATATATATATATATATATATATATTAATATATATATATATATATATATATATATATATTATATATATATAATATATATATATATATATATATATATATATATATATATATATATATATATATATATATATATATATATATATATATATGTATATATTAGGGTGGCCCTTAAAAACAAAAATTTTTATTTTTTGTACGTCACCCTCCTATTTCGTGTGAATACCCATAAAAATATTATTTGCAAAATCTGATATCAATCGGTCGATTCTAAGACGTGCCTCCGACCACTTAAAGTTGAGAAATTTTGTTCTGTTTTTTTTTTTTTTTTTTGTGCGACACCCTCTCATTTCGTGTCAATACCCATAAAAAATTATGTGTAAAAATTGAAATCAATCGTTCAACTCTAAGGGGTGCCCCCGGCCACTTAAAGTTAAGAGGTTTGGTTGTGGCCATTACAAAGAAAAATTTAAATTTTTTGTACGGCACACTCCCATTTGATGTCGATACCCATAAAAATATTATGCGTAAAATTTGAAATCAATCGGTCAACTCTAAGGGGTGCCCCCGGCCACTTGGAGTTCAGAGGTTTTGTTGTGGCCATTATAAAGAAAAATTTAAATTTATTGTACGACACCCTCCGATTTGGTGTCGATACCCATAAACATTCTATGTGTAAAATTTGAAATCCATCGGTCAACTCTAAGGGTTTCCCCCCGGCCACTTATAGTTGAAAGGTTTGGTTGTGGCTATTACAAAGAAAAATTTAAATTTTTTGTACGACACCCTTCCATTTGGTGTCGATACCCATAAAAATATTATTTGTAAAATTTGAAATCAATCGGTCAACTCTAAGGGGTGCCCCTGGCCACTTATAGTTGAGGGGTTTTGTTGTGGCCATTATAAAGAAAAATTTAAATTTTTTGTACGACACCCTCCAATTTGATGTCGATACCCATAAAAATATTATGCGTAAAATTTGAAATCAATCGGTCAACTCTAAGAGGTGCCCCCGGCCACTTGGAGTTGAGAGGTTTTGTTGTAGCCATTATAAAGAAAAATTTTAATTGTTTGTACGACACCCTCCGATTTGGTGTCGATACCCATAAAAATTCTATGTGTAAAATTTGAAATCCATCGGTCAACTCTAAGGGGTTCCCCCCGGCCACTTAAAGTTGAAAGGTTTGGTTCTGGCTATTACAAATAAAAATTTAAATTTTTTGTACGACACCCTTCCATTTGGTGTCGATACCCATAAAAATATTATTTGTAAAATTTGAAATCAATCGATCAACTCTAAGGGGAGCCTCCAGCCACTTAAAGTTGAGGGGTTTTGTTGTGGCCATTATAAAGAAAAATTTAAATTTTTTGTACCACACCCTCCCATTTCATGTCAATACCCGTAAAAATATTATGTGCAAAATTTGAAATCAATCGGTCAATTCTAAGACGCCACTTAATGGCCAGAACAAAACCTTTCAAGTTAAAGTAACCGGGGGCACGCCTTAGAGTTGAACGATTGATTTAAAATTTTGCAAATAACATTTTCAAGGGTATTCACACGCAATATGGGGGTGTCGTACAAAAAATTAAATTTTTCTTTGTAATGGCCAGAACAAAACCTTTCAAGCTTAAGTGGCCGGGAGCACCCCTTAGAGTTGAACGATTGAATTCGAATTTTACAAATAATTTTTTTATGGGTATTGACACGAAATGGGAGGGTGTCGCACAAAAAATTTAAATTTTTTTTTATGGTCCAGAACAAAATTATTCAACTTTAAGTGGCCGGAGGCACGTCTTAGAATTGACCAATTGATTTAAAATTTTGCAAATAATATTTTTACGGGTATTGACATGAAATGGGAGAGTGTCGTACAAAAAATTAAAATTTTTCTTTGTAATGGCCAGAACAAAACCTCTCAACTCTAAGTGGCTGGGGGCACGCCTTAAAAATGACCGATTGATTTCAAATTTTGCAAATAACATTTTTACGGGTATTCACACGTAATGGGAGGGTGCCGTACAAAAAATTTGAATTTTTCTTTGTAATAGCCAGAACAAAACTTTTCAAGTTTAAGTGGCCGGGGGCACGCCTTAGAGTTGAACGATTGATTTCAAATTTTACACATAATTTTTTCAATACCCATATTGACATGAAATGGGAAGGTGTCGCA
>CAVNZG010001712.1:136694-165881 GCA_963693315.1 Diogma glabrata
GGGCTTATTTTTGATTTGATATAGACTATTTTTAATGATGGAGTTGATAATAGGTAATGGATAATTGTTTTTAATAAAAATTTCTTTGGCTATTAGTAAGTTCTTGGTCCAATGATTTTCGTTACTTAAGTAGAATCCACACAAAATGTGGTATATGAGATCCCATGTTCCTGTAATAAAATCTACATAGGCCAAACGCAACAAACTTTGACAGATAGGTTAACACAACATAGGAGTGACTACAAACACAGACATAAATACCCCAACAAAACAGCCATTAACCAACATATTATTGATAACAATACCGATGAAATAACGCACAGGTTTGACTTTACACGAGCCAGAATCATAGACCGTGATAAACATAGATTCAAAAGGGAATTCAAGGAGGCCTGTCACATTTGGTTAAATGAAACTAAAACAATCAACACAAGAACAGATCTTAAGAATTTGAATGTTACATACAGAAATTTGATAACAACATACAAGAAGACCAACAAATGCTAACTTTAGTACTAAAACTAACATACACCTAAGTCAGTGTATTTTCACCTTTGCAACGGTCTTCATAACATTAATACATATGTTGATCGTTCTTGTTGTTGAAGGAGTACTTGATGTTGTTTTCTATTGTTATTTTAATCAAATTGTTGTTTTAAGTTAAGTAGACAAGAATTATTTAATTCAATTAAAGTAGTTGAAATTTAATTTATTATTATATGTTAATTTATTAGTGACGAAGTTCGTGTTTTAAACCAATTTTTATGTTAGAATAATTAATTAGTTTTTGTGAATTTTTTTCAAACAAATAGTGATGCCATAACATCTAATAAGTTAGAATTTTATTTTCTTTTTTTCAATAATATTAAGTTAAATATGCATGTAAGTTGATAGCTAAGTAGCAAAAAACTTATTTTTACACTAATATCTGGATATTTGTAATATAACACTAATTGTATAAAAAATTGATTGTTAGGTCCGAGATGATGGCGTAGGCCGAAATATAGATTGTGATGATTAACAAAGAATAAAGAAATTAAATTGACCAGAAGCTCGTATAAATAATTTCATTGGAAAATATATATATATATATATATATATATTATATATATTTGGTTATTTTTATTCGGGTTTAGCTCTAGTGGATGAAGTTAATAAAAGAAACAAAAATATTTCAATTAGTTATCGTTACGTTTCAGTTTCAAATTTCAATCAAATGTTATTTATGAAATAAAATGTTCATGTGAAAAAGTATATATAGGACAGACTTCACAATATATTCACAATATATTTATACCAACATACCCACAATTCTCCACCTGATAATAGTTCATTATCTACACACATTAAAGACACAGATCATGTCGTCTCAATGGAAAACGTTAGAATTTTGGAAAAACAGGCGAATCAAAAGAAACGAAAAATATCTGAAATGTTGTTCATCAAAAAACGAAAACCCACACTCAATAGACAAATTGATTGTGATTTTCAAAATATTTATGATGGAATTATAAAATCAAACAATATTTAAAGTAAAACAATTTAATAATTTTGGTTGAAGTAATCTCCCAAAACATTTCCAATCATAGTATATTGGTTAAAAATTGTTTCGTTTTTTAGTTTTAGTTTGATTTTTAATAATTATTGTTTTTTGATTTGTTGTTTCCATAAATAATTTTTTTATTATATACAATTAAGATTTTCGCTTGAAGATGATGCGGGACTCGTATCGAAACGTAGCGATAACTAATTGAAATATTTTTGTTTCTTTTATTAACTTCATCCACTAGAGCTAAACCCGAATAAAAATAACCAAATATATATAATATATTCAAGCTCAATACTTAAATTATCATATATATATATATACATATATATATATATATATATATATATATATATATATATATATATATATATATATATATATATATATATATATATATATATATATATATATATATATATATATATATATATATATATATATATATATATATATATATATATATATATATATATATATATATATTTATATATATATATATATATATATATATATATATATATATATATATATATATATATATATATATATATATATATATATATATATATATATATATATATATATATATATATATATATATATATATATATATAAAATATATATATATATTTTTTTTTTTTTTTTTTTAAAGGGCGTTCATGCTCCATGTAGGAGCGTTGCCAGGCTAATCAGCTTTGAATATTCACCACGGTCATTCGCAACAGCGACATAATTACCATGGCAGCCGATTTTTTAAGGTCGTTTATTACGTCAGTCTCCCATTGTAGTCGTGGTCTTCCTCGCGGTCTACCACTCCCTGGGGTACTTACGTACATTTTTCTAATCATTCCAGACTGCGAATCGGCTCGTAGAAAATGCCCAAACCAAGCAATCCTGTTAGAACGGATACAACCTATTGTATCAGGACCCTCAAGAAGGTCTCTGATCTCAAAGTTATACCGGGTTCTATACTCTCCATCGTCTGTCTTAAGTGGACCAAAAATGTAGCGTAGGATCTTACGCTCAAATACAGATAAATGCGATTCGTTACTTTGTTTAAGGGTCCACGTTTGTGACCCATACATCACAACCGGTCTAATCAATGTCTTGTATAACTTGAGCTTGGTGTTAGTTGATACAAACGGTGATCCAAGGAGAAGTTTAATTGAGTAGAAAGTTCGATTACCTGCAGCGATTCGAGCTTTTATATCTGTAAGTATGCTGTTGTTTGAGTCAAGCATTGATCCCAAATATTGAAGAGATTCAACTCCCTCAATTCGTTCATCGCCGCACATCAAATCTTTCTTCTCAGCCTCTCTTGAAACATTCATATGTTTGGTTTTATTGTAGTTAATTTGCAGACCAATTTTCCTAGCACCACTCTCAAGCGACTTGAAAGTCTCACTCATAACAGCTTCACTTCGCCGAGGATGACAACATCATCAGCGTAAGCAATCATCTGTACTGAGTTTATTGACAAGATATGGTTATTAGTCGGCAGTTTCTTTTGACGGCACACATATTCCAAGGCAAAATTAAAAAGTATAGGAGAGATAGCATCACCTTGTCTTAAACCGGAGTCGACTTTAAAAAATTTTGACATTTTGTTCTCTACTCGCACACAGCACTGAGAGTTCTGTACTGTCATTTTGCATAGTGATACCAGTTAACCAGGAATTCCCATTGACACCAGAGCAGACCATAGAGTCTCTCGTTCGAGAAAATCATAGGCCTGCCTGAAATCAATGGAAAGTTGGTGCACAGGTATGCTGAACTCTCGACACTTTTCCAAAATCATCCTTATCGAGAAAAGTGCATCGGTGGTACCTCGGCCCCGTCGGAAACCACACTGATATTCTCCAAACAGTTGTTCAGCAAAAGGATTGATTTTGGATAGCAAAATGTAGGAAAAGATCTTATATGCTGTGCAGAGGAGAGCGATTCCTCTGTAGTTTGCACATTGTAGGCGATTACCTTTTTTATGGATTGGTATCAGCATAGCTGTGTTCCAGTCCTGTGGCATGGTTTCAGTCCTCCAGATCATTTGAACAAGTTCAAACAATCTTGAGGATAGAGATTCGCCACCATGTACAATCATTTCGGATGTTATATCGTCGATACCAGGTGCTTTATTGCATTTTAATTTTGACAGCGCCGCATCGAATTCCTCTTTGGTGGGTTCGTCTACATGTACCTTTGACGCACGAATAAGCTTTGCTCGTCGCCCGACTTGTTGCTGGTCACTTAAGTGGAGAAGATTCTCAAAATAAGCGGCCCAAGTATCTAAAATATTTTTTAGGTCTACTTGTAGCTCCCCACCTTCGTTTTGAATAGCAGTCGATCTAGTTTGAGGGCCCTTCCTTAAGGTTTTAACCTGTTGAAAGAAGTTACGCGATTGATGTTCCTTATTGAAGCTTTCAATCTCCTCACACTGTCTCTTCCACCATTCTCTCTTCGTTCGTCTACACAGCTTTGTAACGGCTTGTCTTGCCAGTTTATAGTTCTCCTTCGTGGACCTGGTATTGCGTCCTTGTAGACACTTCAGATAGCAATCTCTTTCGTATTGAATAGCGTCAAGACATGCTTGATCCATCCATGGCTTCTGGGAGTGGTTCTGTGGTCGTCCAAGTATTCCCTCAGCAGCGCTTAAAACAGCATCTTTGAGCAAATACCATGACTTATCGACGTCTCCATTAATGGTTTCTGATTTCTCCAATATTTCGGCAATATGGATTTGATATCTCTCTTCTGTTTCAGCATTCTTTAATGATGAGATGTTAAAACGTTTCCGTTGATTGAATTTTGGAATGCCTGGATTTGGGAAGTGGAACCTTATCGTTGCACATACAAGGAAGGGATCACTTCCAATGTATGCACCTCTAAAGAATTGCACATCCAGAACTCTCGAAAAGAAACGTGCTGTTACTAGAACGTGATCAATTTGATTTCGAGTGTTTCTATTCGGTGAGACCCAAGTCTGTTTATGAATCGATCGATGCGGAAAGAAAGTACTGGCAATCCTCAAATTATTTGATAATGCAAACTCAGTCATTCTCTCGCCATTATCATTCGAATTCAAATGCAGGCTGTTGGGACCCACCACATTTCCATAAGAGATATCTCCTCCAACCTGTCCATTAAAGTCACCAAGAACCATAATGAAGTCGCGTGTGGGTGTTTGTTTCATAACCTCTTCCAGTGCTATGTAGAAATCATCCTTCTCGTCGACGGTCTTAGCTTCAGTAGGTGCATGCACGGCAATAAGAGAAATATTGTTATATGTACCACGTACAAGTAGGTAGCAGATCCTCTCACTGACCGGGATGAATTTCATCACGGCTTCTTGCATGCGTGCCCCAACAAGAAAGCCAGTACCAAATTCTCTTCGAGTAGGATGACCACTACAGTATAGAGAGTGACTATCCAAATCTCGTTTTCCGATTATCGGCTGTCTAATTTCTTGCAGAGCAATAATATCCATCCTATACCTCTCAGCCTCTGTTTCCAGACTTATAAGAGCATCAGGAGCGCTCAGGCTGCGCACGTTCCACGTTCCGATCCGGTAGTCTGGTCTTTTTTCACGTCCAGGTAAAATACTGTTTTGTTGTCCGGGTCTGTTTTTCTTTTTCTGATCACCAAATTTAACATATTAGTTTTTTTCCGGGGTTAGGGTGTTAACCTTAGGCCCAACCCAAATTGTCGTGAATGGGTCCGTTCTGCATATTAAGGTCACCAGAAACAACCTTTTTACACGTTTATATAGCAAGCCGCTTGATTCAAGACAGACGCCCGCTCCAAGCCGCCCCTGACATGGAGAACAGACGCTTGAGTCGCATTGGCTGTAAGGCGCCAATTCGCCGTGATGTAGCGTCATTGACTAAGCAGTTTTTACTCTGCTTGTCTCCAATACACCAACCTAATTCTGTCAGCATTACCCAGGCAGCACGGCGTGGACGTCGAATTTAGGATTTCGCTACCCGCTATATATATATATATATATATATATATATATATATATATATATATTATATATATATATATATATATATATTTATATATATATATATATATATATATATATATATATATATATATATATATATATATATATATATATATATATATATATATATATATATATATATATATATATATATATATATATATATATATATATATATATATATATATATATATATATATATATATATATATATGTATATATATATATATATATATATATATATATATATATATATATATATATATATATATATATATATATATATATATATATATATTAGCGTGTCCCAAGACATAGAGAACAAAAATTTTTTTGCAAAATTTTATACGCATACCCGCTAAATTTTTTCCAATTGACCTTAAAAACTTAAATTAAAAGTTTTACTGCGATTGGATGACGATAACACGTGCCGACTTGAAGTTGAACTTTAACATACGAGCTTTTACTGCGATTACTGTGTAATTATTTGAGAAATTATTTTCCTCTCATTAAATAAAACGCCAATGAATTAGAAAAAAATATTGCTTCGGTCTGAAAGTCCTAAGTATTACATTCTCAGGCCAAAAACGAAATTCTTACCCCATTTATCGACATTTCTCGACGTTTTAGGACCTACTGATTCTAAAAAAAAACTGTATGTCTGTCTGCCGTCACAACCGATGAAATCTAGAAAACCGCTGGATGTGATCTCAAAAATTTTTGTTTCTGAAAATAGGATAACTCAATTGTAACAGCCAAAAGGACGATGTGTTCGATAACTGTACGGGAAGTGTGTCAAAAAAAATCGTCAAGTGTGTTAAAACAAGGAAATTTGCCTATTTTTTACTTAAAAACGTTCATTTTAAGTGATTACGAATAGGAACATTGAATTTGGAGAAATTTTGAGGGTCGGTATTGGTATGTGAAACCAAAATCTAGATTATTGTATTATAAGTTTGTCAAAAAAATGTTGTCAAGTGTGTCAAAAGAATGATTTTCATTTTACTTAATTTTTTGGAACAATATGAAATTAATTATTTGTCTGATATGAAATGTTATCGAACATGAAATTGGACATGGAAATTTTTGATTTTGTTATAATTTTTGGAATATTTTAAAAATTTTGGAAATTTTGAAAAAAGTTTCAATCTTTGATTTTGTAATAATTTTTGGAATGTTTTTAGAACTTTAAAAAATGTTTAAATTTTTTATTCTATTTTAACTTTTAGAATATTTTTTGAATTTTGAAAGAACCATGAACATTTGGTTTTGTAATATTTTCTTGAAACGCTAAATGGAGAGGTTTTTGAGTAGTTTGCTGGGTGTTTCATCTTTTCACTAAGTTATATTAATTTATGATCTGTTATAATTTTCCGACACTTATTAATATTTCGTGTTAGTTTTGTAATAAATTTGTAAACAGAAATAAAAAATTATTTATACTTTAACAAAGAGTTTTATGTTTGATATACATCGCTGCCCAAAACTAAAAGCAATGTCCTCATAAAAGTTTTTGCCGAAAACTATATCAAAATCCTTAACCCAGACCGAAGTCTTGATATCTCAGAGCTTGAGATTTCAGTCCCTCCATATTTTAATATTATTTTTCATTACAACAACTATTACTAAGTTTATTTTCTTTTCAATGTTTGCTGTTTACAGTCCGGATATAACATCTTGTGCTTTTGTACGCAACATAACAAATATTGCCTCAATTGTAATTGAACAATGAAAGTCCTGCATTAATTAGACCGCTCTTTCAGCTGTATCTGAACGATACAGCTGAAATGCTTTAAGCATTGTTATCTCCTTTTTAATTATTATTTCTATTATTATTTAATCTACTTTCAATTTATCAATTTTGGAAACGGCACCATTCTACCTTTTCTCTATAGCATTCTATTTTATGGAGATCAACTTTTTGCCAATGATCTCTAATTTTTCGAAAAAGTGGAATGTCCGGGCTTATTATAGGCACTTGTTTTATTTTCACTTCAAAAAGACTTTTTTACACCAGCTCGTACATGTGATGGTTGCAAGCGAAAATAAGTTTTTCTATATTGATTTTTTTCAACGCGCACACATACGATGTGTTTTCGAAGCAGTTATAGTATCACAGCAGAGAATTTGCACTTTGTCTTGAGTTTTCAATCTAAAATAACATTCCAAACGTGTCTATAGAATTATTCAGTTTTAGTACAACAATTGTTCTTTGTTTTCGTATGAAATGTATTATATTAAAAAACAATATATTATACAACAATACTATATGAGAGCTTGTCCATTTAAAGGAAGTTTTGGGTTACATTTTAGGTATATTTTTTGTTTAGAACTACGTAGTTCGACAGACATATTTATTTTTCAAGAAAAATTCGTATAACCGACAAGACATTTAGAAATTATAAGCACATTAAAACAGGTATGCGCGCTATAGTACACAATCAAGTATTGAAATGTTTAGGTGCAAGTCGGCACGGGTTACTGTTATTTAAATTGCATGAAATTTTATTTACAGTTGTTTTGACATAAAAGAAAAAAAATTAAAGGGTATGCGTTAAAAAAAAACGATTTTAATTTTTCTGGGACACCCTAATATATATATATATATATATATATATATATATATATATATATATATATATATATATATATATATATATATATATATATATATATATATATATATATATATATATATATATATATATATATATATATATATATATATATATATATATATATATATATATATATATATATATATATATATATATATATATATATATATATATATATATATATATATATATATATATTTATATATATATATATATATATATATATATATATATATATATATATATATATATATATATATATATATATATATATATATATATATATATATATATATATTTATATATATATATATATATATATATATATATATATATATATATATATATATATATATATATATATATATATATATATATATATATATATATATATATATATATATATATATATATATATATATATATATATATATATATATATATATATAAATAATAAGTTTTTTGGTTAAAGCCAATTAATAAAACAATATTTTTAAAATTGTTTATCCAACAATTGTTTCGGTTTTAATAAACCATCTTCGGGGATAATTTTCTTTCAAAAAAATCTTATACAAAAAATAAACAATAATTAACATAAATATGAAAAACTTATTATGAAAAACTAACAGTCAAAAAAGAAAAAGCTACCTATATGGTGAACAATTTTGGGATTTGTTTAAATTTAAGTAAAAGTTTGGTTAAATATGTGGAAAAAGGTAATAGATGACTGTTTCAGCTAATTAGTGTACATGTATTTCTAGTCGAAAATTATAGTTAATATGTTTTTGGTGTAAAAAAATAAGTTAATAGGTAAATTTAACATATTAAGTATACAAATTTAAGTAAAAAAAATTATGTAATACAGATAGTACATGTATTTCATGTATTAAGTGAAAATTTAAGTTACAAAAGTGTATCTAATATATGTATTTAACTTATTACCTGTTGTTTAACTAGCGGTAATTTAGCTGACATTGCAACAGTTATTTCATGAAATAAGTTAAATAGCCGAAAATTAACATAACTACGGAACATTGAAACTTAAAAAAAATTCTCAGACTGCTGGTAAGTTAAATAGGTCGAGTTTTACATGTAATATTGCATTTAATTTGGTTTAGTGAACGAATGTTAACTAAATTTTTGCTGTCTTTTTCATATAATACATATAATTAGTATATGTGTTTATAAGTATCCATAAAGATTTATAGCAAATCTCGTTTTCCGATGACAATTATTATTAGTGCGCAGTATATTGATCAAATCGCTCGGATACAGTCTTTATTATATATTTCTCTTACTAACGTTGTTTTAAATAGTAAAAAATGCCCCTGAAAAAGAAAGTTAAGAAAAACGGTCGATACTGCATAATGAGGCAGAAGAGAGCGGCTGAATTCGAAGCACGATTTGATGCATCAAATGTGTCAACGGATGAAGAAATGGATCGGCCACCACCACAACAACTGAATGCCATTTTTGAAAATAATTTGCCAGCAGAAAATGCTATGATCGAAAATACCATCCCCGTTAGTGTTACTTGTGATGAAAATGTAGAGTGTGACGATGATATGCCAGATGATTGTACATCCCAAGTTGGTGAAACTGCTGAATTTTTATTATCAGAAGCAGATATTGCTGAGGAATTGATGCGCGAACACCTGGAATATGAGCATAACGCTCAAACTAAAATAGATCTATTGAACGAACTAAGGCAATGGGCTTTGCAAAACAAAATTTCATTAACAGCGTTGTTATATTTTTTTTAAAAGAATATTAAATTAAAAATATCACATTTATCGTGACTCAGTTTGAAATGAATCATCTTTAGAGGAGCTTTTAAAACAGTTTATTGAGGAATTCAACATTTATTTATTATTCTTGTTTACTATTCTTGTTTTATTATTTTTTATTATTTACGAATTTCGAAAGCTATGCTATCATCACCTGAAGTATATAAAAAATAAATTTTAAAGTAAGATACATTCCATTATATACATATCGGTGGTTTAATAAAACCCCATTTCAAAAATTAACAATCTAACTACTGAAAAATATAAAATATAAAGCAAAAAGTCCAGCGGCAGGTATATCCGTTAGAAAAAGGTAGATTTCTTGATCAGACAGATATGCATACAAGTAGAATCAATGTATCAAATTAGTTGAAATCAAAAAACTAAATAGAAACGGAATTATCCAACAAATTTCACAAAAGACATTTAATACATTAACTGAAACTACTTTATGCAATTTCGGAACAGTTTTGTTTAATTTGGTTAAAATTAGTCATAACATATTAAATCCACCAAAGATCAAATAAACGTCCAACAAATATCAAAAGAACTACGTCACAACCATCACACATAATTTATAATCAAACATTATTAATCAATTTTAATTTAAAATCATCTTTGTGTTGTATTTTTTTGTTCTCATTTAATCTTTTTTCAAATACATAGTTTACTTAGTGAAAAAAAAATAAAAAATACAAACAAAAGAGCATATGATAATTTTCCTATGGTATTAAATGGCTTGAGATTTGTCTGTAATAGGTGCATTATATGGCTTATAAAAATGGAAGCTTTTGGGTTAGAAAGCTGGAATTTTGTGAGGCTATAGTTTAAAAATTGTCTTAAAAGTTAAGATGAATTTAAATAACATAAACTCAAACATAATGAAATCATTGCCTTTTGCGTTTGTTTTCATTTCAACAGACCTGGGGCCTCAACCTTTAGAACTCAAACGGAAGTTATAGCGCCCTAGATTATTCGACATTTTAGACTCTAGTCGCTTAACTGATACCCGGATATGGCCAGTTCACGAACTTGTCCAAGACATTATTTGCCGGAACACACACAAAAAATTATTTTGGTGTAGGTCGAAAAATGCGACCGTGAGAGTGCCGCCAAATTCCGTTATATCTCATATCGTTATATATATATATATATATATATATATATATATATATATATATATATATATATATATATATATATATATATATATATATATATATATATATATATATATATATATATATATATATATATATATATATATATATATATATATATTTATATATATATATATATATATATATATATATATATATATATATATATATATATATATATATATATATATATATATATTGGTTGGTTAAAAGATGGCGATCGAGTAAGTTGACTTGTTATTTGTGTAGTGAAAAATATAATAAAATAATAAATACAATCTAATGAAAGACCTAATAAAGTTGAATAATTAATACTAAAACTATAATAATTTGTTAATTATAAACTATTTTCGTTGTATCGAACCAAATAAATAATAAATTTAGCTGATTAAAATGTGCCAAACATAAATTCATGGTTTGCTGCGTCATCTAAAAAACCAGCAAAAAGATGGACGCTATGTTAATTTGCAAGCCTCGCTGTGAGGAAAAAAAGATATTAATATTGTACGAATAAGCTACATAACACCAAAAAAAAAAAGAAAATTAAACTGATTTAACTTATAATTGCTTCAAATAAATCCAAGTGCAAAAAGTCCAATATATGACAGTGTATTGATCTTAAAGCAAAAAGCAAAATACATTTCCTTCATATCATTGTGAACTACCCATCTGAATTTTTTGCATCAGATGGCTTGTGTGAAGTGCAAATCCAATAAAAACTAATTTGAACTATAAACTACTACCAAACCTAAAAGCATGATTTGTTGTGTCATTTAAAAAACAAAACCAAAAAATAAAGTGGACGCTATGTTAATTTGCAAACCGCGCAATGGAAAAAAATATTAATATTATAAGCATAAATAATATAGTGTCCAAAAAAAATTAAACTAATTTAAATTATAAACTGCTAATATTAAACTAATATCATAAAGAAAAAAAAACTTAAATTGTTTCACATAAATCCAAGTGCAAAATATGTGGACACAGTTTATTGATCTTAAAACAAAAACCATAATTAGACATTTCTTTTTATATCATTGTGAATTATTGACTGAATTTTTTGACATCAGATGTTTTGTGTGAAGTGCAAATCCAATAAGAATCAAAGCGATTACATTAAAAACTAATTCTAAACAAAAATAATAAAACTAATTTGAACTATAAACTTCTAATATTAATTAAACTAATATTTAAAGGAAAAATAGAGTTTTAATTTTCCAAAAAAAACTCAACTGGAAAATATCCAAAGTGATAAAGTTATTGAGTATCAATTAAATATCAAAATATCAGACTTTGTTTTTTTGTTCTACACCATTGTGTGTATTAGCATCTGAGTTCTTTTTTGTTTGTATTCAGAACTTGTGTAGAGCGCAAAATTGAAAAAACTAAAGCGATTACATTAAAAACTGCTAATAAGACGAAATTGAAGTGTTATAAAGTTTTTCTAATTTTTGGACACCTTAACAACATTAAAGTGCAAGTGAAACTCTTGCTTCTCTTTTTGTGTTGTAAACAAAAGTTTTCCATGCCCAATGGAACTTCAAACAGAAAATTATAAAAGGAAAATTACACCACCTGAAGCCACACCGGAGGCAAAGAAAGCTAACCAGACACTCAAAAAATGGAAGTGGGTAAAATGAGTTCTGATGAACTGATGTTGGCAATCAGCAATCTACTCGATAATAAACTTGAGCATTTAGCAACAAAAGCTGATCTTCGGAAGGAAATAAGCTCAATACAGGAACAATGTACTAAATTACAAGAACAATGCAGCCATTTAAGCTCTAAAGTTATTCAACTTGAAGCTAAAGAAAAGGCATTCAAAGAAAAAGAAACGGAGAGGGATATATTAAATGACACGAGAGAAAAGACGTACAAAGTAAGAGAAAAGGCGCTCATGGATTTGATTGAAAGAAGAGAGAACAATTGTAGGCGTCGAAACCTAATATTTAGGGGAATAGCAAAAGAGGAAAATACACCACTAGATCAGGTAACAAATTTTTGCAAAACTTTACTCGGACTGGAAAATTTGAACGTAGTCCGGGCACATTATATGGGACGAAGGAAAGACTTAATATTCGTAGAATTCGGCTCGTCAATGGATGTTTCGCAGATTTTATCAAATGGTATTAAATTGAAGGGCACTCCAATTTCAGTGAACCGAGACTTTACAAACTCGTTTCGTAAAAGAAGATCGTATTTGTTCGCCCTGCGAAATGAAATCCATACCCTCGATAAAAACACCTCCGTCAAAATAAAGGAAGACCAGATTTTTATAAACGATGTCCAATTCTCTATAACAGATGAAGGATTACTCACCACATCCAATGATGAAGATGGCATACAACAACTTAAACAAATGTTAAATTTTGATTTTTCAAATTTTTTAAATAATTATATTTCTAGAAAAGGTAAAAACAAATAGCAATTAAAAGCCGTCTGTCTGGAGCAAGTTGACGAATTAAAAGTTCTAGCCTATAACATAAATGGACTTGCCAATAAATATTTAATATTAAGTTTCTTTAATTATGTAAATTCTCACGATATTTTTTTCCTCTTTGAGACTTGGATTATGACAGATAAATTTGAAGCGTATAGTCACTTTTTTCTCAATTACGAATTATGTTGGATCGGAGCCACCAAGCAAAATGCTTCCGGAAGAGCAAGCGGGGGGTGTGTATTTGGTATCCGGAAAAGTATTTCAAAAAGGTATCGTATGGAGTTTGAGCATATTAAGAATTCAGTTGTATTAAAAGTTTATACAAACAAAACAGAGTTATATTTCCTTCCAACATACCTTAACTGTTGTAAATGGGATGCTGATTTTCAGGCACTCCATCAGCTCTTGGAGGATATAAGTAGTTTTAGAAAATTCATAATAATTGGTGATTTAAATATAAGAATTGGCCGACTACAAGACCTAGATGAAAATGTTTGTAGTTTTTTCCCGGTAGTTAAGGAGGTCCGAGATTCCAAAGATAGTAAAGTAGACTATAAGGGAAAAAAATTTCTGGAGCTTATGAGTGATGTAGGGGGGATTGTGCTAAATGGAAGGACCTTTGGAGATTTCACTGGGGAGTTGAGCTTTATAGGTAAAATGGGGACCTCTGTAAATGACATATGTTGTGTATCAATCGACTCACTGGAAATCGTAAAAAAATTCGAAGTAGGTAATGAAAGCTTTTCCGATCACTTACCTATTGTTTTGTCTATCAAAGGGAATCATATGGGCTCATCTGAAAAGTCGATAAAACTTTTACCGAATTTGATATGGAAGCAGGATAATTCTGATTTGTATAAACACCGCTTGGAAGAACTATTATTTGCACATAAGAATCAGCAACCCTTTAATTTGGAGCTGTTAATCGATCTTATTTACAAAGCAGCTGGCCCTCAACAGAACCATAACTATAATGTAGCTGATTTTAAGAGTAAATGGTTTGACAAAGACTGTCTTAAAGCAAGACAGAAGTCTTTTAAGTTTTTAAATATGTTGCGTAAAAATAATTCAGTTTATCTGAGGAAAATATACCTGCAGGCAAACCATGATTTTAAAGCCCTTTGTTCATTAAAAGCAAAGTTATACTATAGCGACCTTGCAGAGCGGCTTGGTAATATAAGAGATGCTAAAGAATGGGGATGTGCCATGCGTGAACTACGAACGAAAAAGTTCATATGTGGAAATAACATTTGCATGTATGATTTCCAAAGATATTTTGAGGGCCTCCTTAACCCACCAAAAACTGCTACACAAACTCTCTATGCTCAACCGTTCGTGTACTCACCTTTATTAGATGGTACAATTACCACCCAAGAAATCCTGTTAGCTCTCAAAAAAGCTAAAGATGGTAAAGCCCCAGGAGAAGATAGAATTTCATATGAATTTTTTAAAAATGCACCAGCTTCATTCTTAAACAAGGTTGTTGAAGCATTTAACAAAATCTACGAGGAAGGAAATATACCAAATATATTCAGAAAAGCAATAATTTTTCCCATTTTTAAGAAAGGTGACCCAAATAGCCCAAACAACTATAGAGGAATTTCTTTTATGAATACAGCTGCAAAGCTTTTTGTTAGCATCATGTTAAATAGGCTTATAGAATGGACAAACGCATTCGAAATATTAAATGAATATCAAGCGGGGTTTAGAAAAGGCTACTCCACAGTTGACAGCATTTTCTCCCTTATCAGCATCGTAAAACTTAAGTGCAGCAAAAGGAAGCAAAAAGTCTTTGCTTTTTTTGTCGATTTTAAAGCAGCTTTTGACTGCATAATCAGAGAGACTCTTTTTTATAAATTAGTATGCTTGGGAGTCTCTACAAAGTTTATAGAGACTTTAAAATTATTATATAAAGATAACGAAGCAGCTATTTGGGATGGAAAAACCGCTTCCGAATGGTTTAAAATAAACATGGGTGTAAAACAAGGCTGTCTGCTAAGCCCCTTACTATTTTCACTGTTTTTAAATGACTTAAACGAACTTATTGGTGGTGGAATTCAAATAGGACAACGAACTGTCAGATTGCTGATGTATGCGGATGATATCGTTCTGTTAGCAGACTCACCACATAAACTCCAGAGAATGATTAAAAACCTGGAAGAATACTGCGAGTGCTGGAATCTAGCTGTGAATATCGAAAAATCCAAAATTATGATTTTTGGCAAAGGTGGTAAACGAGCTGCAAAGGAGTGCTGGACATTTCGTCGTGAAAATATAGAAGTAGTTAAGTCCTATAAATATCTTGGCGTTATTCTAACACAAAAGTTGTCGTTTCACATGCACCTAAATGCAAAACTTGCAGCTGCAAAAATAGGTATACACGCTACGTGGAGCAACTATATATGTCGCAATGAAGTATCAGTGCTGGGAAAAATGAAAGTATTCGAAGCAGTTTCTAGAGCAGTTTTGTGATACGGCTGTCAAGCTTGGGTCTTTTCAGAATATGAAGAGGTGGAACGACTACAGAGGTTTTTTATTAAAAAGATGTTTAATTTACCACAAAATACCCCTAACTATATGCTAGAAATTGAACTTGGACTGCCAAAGATGTTTATTTTCACGCTTAAGCTTCATTTTGAGTATGTACTAAAGATTTTGCAGTACGACAGTAGGCGGCTGCCGAATTTTCTGGCGCTAGAGACACTAAAAAAAGAAGAATACTGGGTGCCGTTTTGGAAAAAGCTAGCAGACTTTTGCAATATTGCTTTTGACATGGGTACTATTAACATAAGAAAGTGGAAGTAAAACTGTTTCGAAATTTTGGATAAGTTGTCACAAATTCATAAAGTGGAAAATGCCAGGTTAGTCCGTAACTCTACACGCCACGATGAATACTGCGGGTTAGATTATGAAACGATTCCAAAATATTTTTCAAATGAAAGCACAGTCCAACAGATCTCGCTAATATTTAAGGCCAGAGGGGGTCTGCTGAATTTAAATGCACGCCCATGGCAAAGTAACACAAATGTCTTATGCTCATTGTGTAACCTAAATGCTGTCGAGGATACCTACCACTTTGTAGCAGAGTGTCCAATTTTTAAACATTATAGGAGAGACGCATTTAATAAAACGAAGCTGCCCAAAGTTGAATTTTTGGAATATTTAAATGGAAAAAACTTTGATAGTCTCTGCAACTTCTTAGTGAATTCAATTAAATATCGATTGATTTTGATAAATGAATATAACGCTTAAACAACTATATAGATTATAGTTTACGCTGGGAAATCTATTCAAAGGCAAGTCATACTAAAGTTTCAAATGATGTTTTTTTTTTTTATTATTTTTTTTTCAATAATTATATAATGAATGAAAGAGAAAACCAACCAGACAGACGGCTTACTGCTATTGTCTTACATGTTTTTTTTTTGATTAATTTTTTTGTTATTATTTTTTGTATCGAACTTGTTTTTCTTGTTTTTCTTTATTTTTGTCATAATTTGTTTTTTTTTGGTTGTTATTATTTATTCATAAGAAAAAAGAAAAAAAGAAAAGAAGATATTGTATATGAGATGTTATTACTTTAATAAACATTATTATTATTATTATTATTATTATTATTATATATATATATATATATATATATATATATATATATATATATATATATATATATATATATATATATATATATATATATATATATATATATATATTAATATATATATATATATATATATATATATATATATATATATATATATATATATATATATATATATATATATATATATATATATATATATATATATATATATATATATATATATATTAGACTGGTCGTTAAAAACTAAATTTTCCAAGACGCCCCCTAGAAAAATTCTTTGTGGTCAAAAAACCACAACGGCACTATTTTTTTTTTTTTAAATCAAAAGAACACGTGCCGCAAAATCGTTGAAGTTGATTTTTGAAAAATTCGTAGACTTTTTCAAATATCTCATAAAATATGCAGATCTCAAAAAAAATCACATAACCATTTTTGTAGGAAATTCAATTTTCTACAAAAATGGTCCATGTCATTTTTTTCCGAAAACGTATAGTTCTCATGATATTTAGAAAATGAACTTGTAAGTTTTCGTAATTTTTAAAAAACATAAAAAATAAAGATGACGAAAAACTCCTAATTTTCTTCTTATGCTATAGAATGAAATGTATAAAAAAATAATCGTGACAAAAAAAATCAAAATTAGTACATTATCGTCGAAATTTTCATCATTTGGTTTTACGAGTTTCGAAGAATTTCAAGTTTTATTTCAAAATATCATCAGAAATATAGGTTTTAGGAAAAAAATGACCTGGACCTTTTTTGTAGAGAATTAAATTTCCTGCAAAATGGTTATGTGATTTTTTTTTACATCTGCATATTTTATGAGATATTAACAATTTTATCAAAAAATAAACTTCGATGATTTTGCGGCACGTGTTCTTTTCACTTAAAAAAAAAAATAAAGCCGTTATGGTTTTTTGACCACAAAGAATTTTTCTGGGGGGCGTCTCGGAAAATTTAGTTTTTAACGACCAGTCTAATATATATATATATATATATATATATATATATATATATATATATATATATATATATATATATATATATATATATATATATATATATATATATATATATATATATATATATATATATATATATATATATATATATATATATATATATATATATATATATATATATATATATATATATATATATATATATATATATATATATATATATATATTCATATAGCAATTCAATTCAAAATCTAAAGAGTTAAGACGTGTTTTTATTTTTTTCTTGAAATAATTATTACTAGTAGTTGCTTTTTTTTTGTTTAAAACTCAATTTCTTTTGTCTTTTTAATATTTAAAACATTTTATAAAGTTTAAAAAGAAAGTTTATAAAATATTGTTGTGGTTTATTTTCCAAAAAACTAGGTATTTACCGTATGTAAATCTAAAATAATAAAAAAAAAACTTTATCTCAAACAAAATATGGAATTTAATCTACTAATTAAGCAATAAAACAATTAAAATCAAAAATACAGTGCATCACATAAAAACAGTCTATTGTAAAGTTTTGTTTAATTTTTGGTGCTTTAAACTTATAAAAGTGGCTTAAAAATTAATGAATAACCATTGAACATACACATTTATATATTTTTAATAATCGTTACTGTTAATATTAATAATTAATCAAGTTATTTTCTTATATGAACATATTTTATTGCAAAAATTTTACGTGCATTACTGTCAACGGTAATTTATTAAATCGTCATTGTGTTTTTTTTTGTAAATAAGAAACTTTTTCAAACAAATCAACTTTTTGATCAGTGCTGGAGCATTTAATACATATAATACATTAAATTTAACATATTTATCTGCTCAATGACGTTTAAATGTGACTTGGTTTCCTGTGCAGGGTTTGACAGAAACGAAAATGACTCTATCGTTGAATGTCATGGTTTGTGCTCCAAGGGATATCATGGAGTCTGTGTTGGTTTCCCAAGAGAATGGAAAACATCGAAACTAGCGCTAATTTTACGTAATCATTTCATCTGTGAACAATGTGTAATTGCTACGCCACTGATAGGCAAGTTGGTTCAACACTTCGATGATAAGATTAACAGTTCGTTTGAGAACTTTAAAGAAACATTGGATAAAAAGCTGTCTTTAATAATCGACGGAATAAAACTGGAATATGTGTCTATGTTAACAAGTGTTGTGGACAACGTTTCTGAAAAAATTTCTGAAAAATTATCAATGAACATTAATACTATCAAAGAAGCTGTTACGAATAAAAATCAAACCTCGTCTAAAGACCAGCCAAACAATTTAGATGCTTGTGAGGTTTCAGTTTCGGAAACTGTAAATATTGATTCTGTAAGCGGAGCAGTAAATCTTCTTAAAACTGATAACATTCTGCCTAAAACACTCAATACTAAAAATATACATAATGACAATGTGATTGTCTCCAACAAGTCTCAGGCTAATTTGTCTTCACAGTCTGATCATCATGTGAGTAAAAGAATTAATATCAATCGGCCTCCACATAAATTGCTGTCTTATCAGGGAAATACTGAATATGATGGAATAGTTGGCACTGCGTCTATGAATGAGACGATTCGCTCTGTGGAAACAATTCACTATAAGCATCTATATGTCACCAGACTTGATCCGAACACTAAAACTGATGATTTGGTATCCTACATTAAGAGCAAGATAAACATTGACGATAATAAGAAATTTTCTATTCGTCCATTGACACCGAGAAATGTTGAACACAGTCGCTTAAATTTTATTTCATTCAAGATCGGTCTTACTGAGGATTTATTTAATTTGGCACTAAACGCTACCATCTGGCCTAAAGGTGTTTTGGTTCGTCAGTTTATCGATCGTCCTAAAATATCATCTTCTTCAAAAAACTTGGAACGAAACAACGTTTGCGATCTAGTGTCGTAAGAGATGATAATGCTGCCGGTCAATATAATAATGCTATTTTAGATCTAAATCATATATGTAAAAATATTCTTCAAATTCATTTCAACAACTCTAGTGGAATTCGATCCAAGGCAGATAAAATTTATATGTCCGCTTTGAATACCAATTTTGATGTTGTTGCTTTAGTCGAAACCTCACTGACATGCAGCTTTAACTCCGAAGAATTTTTTCCTGAAAGCTATCTAGTGTTTCGTCGGGATAGATATATATGTGAAGAACTAAAGGGTGGTGGAATTTTAATTGCAATTAAAGCCAATCTCAAATCTGCTGTCGTGTATACGTCAACTAGCGAGCTTGAGTTTCTAGCTGTTAAAATCAAGTGTGGCCGGAAATGGATTTATTTGTGTGCAGCCTATATTCCTCCAAGGAGTTCACGGGAAACTTACATGAAACTAATTGATTCGGTTGCCACAGTTTTAACTTTAATGGATGAATCGGATGAAATTATTGTACTTGGTGACTTTAATTTACCACTTATAGAATGGTTTTGGGTCAATGAAGACGAATTTTCTTCTACGTCAACCAATGAAATGTCTAATGAGTTTTTAGATAATCTTACTAGTTTTGGACTTAAACAGTATAATCGCATCTTTAACAATCAAAATAGAATGTTGGATCTCATTTTTTCATCATGTGATCAGCTTGCAGTCTATTTATGTGAGGATTTAGCGGGCTGCTCTAGTATTTATCATAAACCGTTACAATTGGAATTAAATTTTATTGACTGTGTTGAAAATATTGATAATTCATTTCCGTATTTTAATTTTTCTAAGGGTGATTATAGTTCTTTTAATTTGTTCTTGAATTCCATTGATTGGTTTTCTTTATTTGACGGTCTTAATGTAAATGATTGTGTATGTAAATTCGATGAAATTTTAAAAAACGGGATAAATAAATTTGTTCCTGTTTGTCATAGTATTGAGTCATATCGGGAACCATGGTTTAATAAAAAGTTAATTAATCTAAGAAATCGCCGTGATAAAGCTCAAAAATTTTACAAGAACAACCAAACCACTTCTGCGTACCATACTTTTTGTATTCGTCGTAATGAATTTAAAACTTTGAATAATTTTTTGTATAAATCATATATGTTGCAGATTGAATCAGAAATTTCAATTAATCCTAAGAATTTTTGGTCATTTATCGACTCAAAGCGAAAATCTAATGGCTATCCTAAGACTATGAACTTAAATGATGTTTATGCTTCAAACCCTGAAGATATCTGTAATTTATTTGCGTCCTATTTTAAAACAGTGTATTGCTCTGAAGATGGCGATTCGAACTCCCTATTTACTTGCTCCTCATCTGGTAGTCCTTACAACCACTTGCAATTTTCCATAGATGAAATTATTGAGGGATTGAATGAACTTGACATCTCTAAAGGTGCTGGGCCAGATGGCTTGCCTCCTATCCTATTCAAGAGTTGCTCATGTTCTGTGGCTGGTCCACTAATGTTAATTTTCAACAAGAGCTTATCCGCCGGCATATTTCCAGAAACATGGAAGTTGTCTTTCATAAGGCCAATTTTCAAATCTGGTAAGCGTGATGATATTAGTAAATACAGAGGTATTGCTTTAATTTCAGTGTTGCCGAAGTTTTTTGAAAAACTAGTTAAACATTTTTTGGAATTTCATATTAAAAAGTTTATTGCTCCAGAACAACATGGTTTTTTATCTGGACGTTCAACTACCACTAATTTAGTGTTATTCTCGCGTTATATCTCGGATGCACTGCAAAACTTTGAGCAAGTTGATGTTGTATACACTGATTTTAGCAGTGCGTTTGATAAGGTTAAACACCCTAAATTATTACTCAAGCTTGACAAACTTGATTGTGAAATGATTCCTATTAAATGGATTTCATCGTATCTATCCCAGCGTACGCAGTATGTCAAAATTGGTAATTATTGTTCTACGACTTTTAAAGTAACTTCTGGTGTACCACAAGGTAGTCATCTTGGACCTTTGCTTTTCATTTTATTTATTAATGATGTTTGTCGCTGTTTTAAATTTCTTAAATTTCTATTATATGCAGATGATATGAAAGCCTATATTACTATAAAATCAATCACTGATACAATTAATTTCCAAAGTGATTTGAATAGATTACATATTTGGACTGTAGAAAATGAGCTGTTTTTGAATATCTCTAAATGTAAAATTATGTCAATTTTTAAAAACAAATCACCTATCTTAGTTACTTATCATCTCTGCAATAATAGTTTAGAACGAGTATATAAGTTCAAAGATTTAGGTATTATTTTCACAGCTTCATACTCATTTAATGATCATTTTGATTATATGATTGGATGAGCTAATTCAATGCTAGGGTTCATCAAACGTAATACTAAAGATTTCTGTGATCCATTAACGCTCAAAACACTTTATTGTGCATATGTCAGATCAATTTTGGAATATGGTTCTGTAATCTGGAATCCGCTGTATGTTATCCATTCGACACGAATTGAAAGCGTGCAGAAAAGGTTTCTTATTTTTGCTCTGAATAGATTACCTTCAAATAAAACTTGTCAGTTTTCTTTAGAACCTTATGCAAGTCGATTAGAGCTTTTGACTTTGAAAACGCTGTATAAGAGAAGGGAGGTTGCTTGTGCGATTTTTGCTAGAGATGTTTTGTGTTGTCGGATCGATTGCTCAAATTTATTGTATTATTTCGATATATTTGTTCCATCTCGGCAGCTTCGCCAACGTGGTATATTTTTTGCAATTAATTTCAGTAGTACTAATTATGGCTCTAATGAATCAATTAACAACTGTCTAAGAATCTTTAATAAAGTCTTTGAATGCTTTGATTTCATGATATCGAGAAATGTTTTTAAAAGATCTGTAAATAACCTTTAGACTTTTTAGCTTAAGTGCTTTTAATAATTTTATTTTATAGTAAATTTAATTGTAATTTTTGTAACTATTGTAATTTTTTTTCTCATTGATGTATTAGCCAAATTTATTAATATATGGATGGCTGTAATAAATAAATAAATAAATAAATATATATATATATATATAAATTTTTTTTTCATTTTGATTTTCCGTCTCCGCTTATCATATATAGTCGTTTGGCACCAAAATTTTTCCGAAATTCCGAGATGAAGCAAAAAGAACGGATCTAATAAAACAATAAATAAGTAAACCATTAGAGAAAATTAAAAAAATTAAAAAATAAAAATGAATTTGACAAAAGAAGTGAACCTAAATAATAACAGTTTTATGGTGTGTCCCAAATGGGTGGATATCCTTCAGTCATAAATATAGTTTAGGTGATTTATTTATTATACCGTCGCTTTAATAATGAAATAACGTATGCCATTTATACGTTGTTATTATATAATGGGTGACCTGCATTCCTCATAAGGATCTCTATAGAGTGGCGTTTTAACATTTTCCAATTATTTTATAACTGGGGGTTAAAATTAATATATTGATAATTAACGTACATGCAAATTTGAATTTGGTTAAATATTGAAACAGCGTAAATGCATGTACGATATTCCAATTCCTACAGAATAATAACTTGGGCAAAATCAGTGTCGTATATTTTACATACATTACGATCGCCACGGTAAAAATAAAATATTGTATAAGCATCATTCGTGACTATATGATGGGTTGGTTCATATAAATAAAAAATTGTAAGAATATCATGCGTTATTTCAATAATAATCAGTTTTAGGCTTAATCGTAATTGAGAAATATGAAATAACGTTTAAGGTACCTGATTGACTTTTCACCTCTTTTTAGGTAGAAAAGCCAGCAGGTTATTATGCTGTGGGGAAATTAATCAAGAGTAATTGGTAGAAATTTTTTTTCCAATATCTTTATTCATTCAATAGTGCTGCCGAGATTACGAAAATCAGAAAATCGAAAAATCTTTAAACCCAATTATCTCGAAACTACACTTTTGCGAATACGTTGTATCATTATTAAAGCGACGATATGTTGTTCGGTAGTCTTTTAATTATTAGGTTAAATAAATTAGATTTTATGTTTCCTTCTTTATTGTTCATCAGGATACCGGGGTTTAATTGATTTTCTTTTTCAATGAAAAAAAATTCCTACGCTTCTAGGTGTTTCAGATCATTAATCTCTTTTATGAGCTCTAAATTTGATGGTGACGTTTTGTTGAGCGGCATATAAGCAGCAACGCTAGAATTCTCAGCCCTTTTGTATTTTATTTCTGTTCTTTCTGGCGTTGTCCTATTTTGCGTTGAGAAAGACCTACATAAAATTTTTTACAGTCGTTGCAGGATATTTTATAAATACCTGGTTTCTTATTTGGCTCAGTTTTGATTTTTGATTTATAGCTTACACACCACGGACACATCATAAAACTGTTATTATTTCGGTTTATTTCTTTTGTCAAATTCATTTTTATTTTTTGTAATTTTCTCTAATGGTTTGATTGTTTTATTAGATTTATTCATTTTGCTTTATATTTTATATTTTTCTGTAGTTAGATTATTAATTTTTTTAAATGGGTTTTTATTAAACCACCGGTATATAATGGAAATATGAAATGTATCTTACTTTACAATTTAGCTTTCGAAATGCGTATACATACAGCAAAAATAATAAAACTCAGGAAACAAGAATAAGGTGCTTTTTCAAGCATTTTTGAAAAAACTTTGTTTCTTATAATATTATTTTTTAGCTTTTTTTATGGTAGAATGACAGTCCGATAATAAAGTAAGGTTAAAGAAAAATGGATGGTTCAATTACATGTAATTCTCATGAAAAAAACATGTAATAACTACAATATCTGACTTTGGTACAGTAAAATTACATAAATTTGCACTTGCTTAGTTTTGTATTCAGCTGTTACATGCAATATACATGAATTTACTCTGCCAAATTCAGATATTGTAGCTATTAAATGTATTCTAGATAAGAATTATATGATCAATTTTCCACTTAATAGCTAGATAATTTACATGTATTAAATAAAATACGTGAAGAAATTTAGGATAAATTTAAGTTATTTCATGAAACACCTGACAAAATTTAACTTAAATAACAGGTAAATAATTTTATGGCTGGGAATTATGGATACGATATTATCTATCTCCCAAACTAATGCATTTAAGAACAAAATAGGTTTTTATGACAATTTCTAAACCGACTTCAAATAAACATTTTTATACATACTTTGGAGCGTATTTTTGAATGGATTTAAATGTTCATGTATAAAGAAAGGTTCGATCTTGTTTATACATAAAACAAAAACAGAAAAAAATAATGAGAACAACCCTTAAAAATACAATTAAATATTTATTTTTTTTTAAACTGAATACTTTAATTTTCAATTTTCTTTTCGGTTTTCGATAAAAAACATTAATTATTGAAAATATAATAATAATTTGTAGCATACTATAAAGTAAGCTTATGTGATCATTAGGGGAGAAATTCTGAGCATACATTTTGTGGTTTGCATGTGTAACAAACAAGTTAAATTTAACTAATAATTAGCTAAAATATAACGTAACATTTGCACTTATTTAACTTAAAATTTGGTTAAATTATAGTTAAACTTAATCACATATTAGCCAGCATATTACATAAAAATTATATGAAAATTTAAACAATATTTTTGTGGAAAAAGTACGACACTTAGGTTAAATTTAACCTTTTATTATACATAAATTTAGGTTAAATGAGAATGTTCACTAAAATTTTGTACAGATAATATCAAACTATATTTAAGCTAAAATCCACCTATTGTGCTAGCTGGGTATATATATATATATATATATATATATATATATATATATATATATATATATATATATATATATATATATATATATATATATATATATATATATATATATATATATATATATATATATATATATATATATATATATATATATATATATATATATATATATATATATATATATTATATATATATATATATATATATATATATATATATATATATATATATATATATATATATATATATATATATATATATATATATATATATATATATATATATATATATATATATATATATATATATATTTATATATATATATATATATATATATATATATATATATATATATATATATATATATATATGTATATATATATATATATATATATGTATAATATATATATTGTAACGACTCTTCGTTGGTTCTTTTCGATAATTGAGCAAATACGACAGTAAAAAGACAGATCTTTAGTTAACAAAATCTCAAACTTTATTTATCAACCAGTTACAGCAACTTCCGATTTTAATTACAATGAATTCCAGGGTCTCCAATTTATGCACGATAAACTTCACCGCTTTTCCACAATTTGAATCAATAATATTCGGAATCGTAAAATCTGTATTTACTATTCCACTAGGTTCAAATTCTTTTACTACTAATACCCAGGCTCAAGTACCACCGATTATTCCTTATACTTGCGAATATTTGTAAAACACTTTTAATTGCCAAATTAAAACTGCCTATCTGATATTTTGTTCGCTTATTTATATTCAAAAACAAATAAGCAGAAACGTCTGGCAACTCAGTTTTTGTTGCCAGTGTATTTTCTAGAAACAATAGGCCATACCTCCTTTTAATTCATTGATGTAAACATTTGTATAACAAATTTAATTTACATTAATTTATGCAAACTGTATTAGTTAAAAGGAGTTAACTTTTTAATTCATCTTTGCCGAATGTATTGGTTATTAAATTAACCCATTCTGGACGAAGTTTATTACAATGCCCTCCATTTAGTTTTGTTCGTCCCGAACAATATCAGCTATCGCATTGGTACTGTTACCTTGGTACGGTGCCAACCTTTGCAGATGTATCACTTTCATCTTGGTACGGGGTCCCTTTTGGATGCGGTAGATAACATCATTAATTCGTTTGATTATTTTATATGGACCTTCCCAATCTGGCTGCAGCTTGAGTGATCTTCCCTTAGTTCTCCTGGGGTTGTATAGCCATACCAATTCTCCTTCTTGAAAACCGCCACTATTTGCATTTATGTCGTACCTGGTTTTCATTTTGTCACTGGCAATCTTAATGTGGTCTCGAACCTGTTGATGGATTTTATTCATCTTCTCCCTTAGTTGTCCCACATAATCTGTTTTAGTAGATACCAGACCTCCAGGGATGCCGAACTCGATGTCACTAGGAAGATGTAGTTCTCTTCCGAACATGACATTCGCTGGTGTTTCACATGTCGTTTCGTGCACTGCGCCACGATAGGCCATCAAGAATAACGGAGGATCCTTATCCCAATTTCTTTGGTTGGCTTCCACTACCTTCGACAAATGTTCTTCCATGGTTCGGTTGAATCGTTCTACCATGCCATCCGATTGTGTGTTCATAGGTGTAGTTCGTGTTTTTCTAATGTCGAGTGTTTTGCACAGCTCTTGCATCAGTTGAGATTCGAAATTCCTTCCCTGGTCCGTATGCAACTCGAGCGGTGTTCCATATCTGCAAATCCATTCGTTGACTAACGTTTCAGCGACCGTAGCTGCCTCCTGGTTCGGTATTGCATAAGCTTCCGGCCATTTTGTAAAGTAATCAATGGCCACCAAGATGTATTTGTTACCTTTTGTAGTTTTCGGAAATGGCCTCGCGATCTCTCCTCGGGTTCTATTTGTTGGTCCTTTGCTCACTGCACAAGTATCGCATCGCCGACACCATTGCTCTACGTCGGTTCTATACCTTACCCAATAAAACCTCTCCCTTACTTCGGCTAGGGTTTTATTGACTCCCAGGTGTCCTCCAGAAATACTCCCATGCAGCTTTCCTAGTACCTCTTCTACTCGACTTGATGGCAACACCGGTTGTTCTAACACTTTCTTTCCATCAGCGGACTCCCATTTTCTTTTTAATATCCCGTTATCCATCAATAGTGAGTCCCATTGCGCCCAGTAGCATTTCACCTCCGTACTTAAAGGTGCTACCTCTTTCCACTCCGGTCTCCTTCCCTCGGTTTTCCATTTCAATATTGGAGCCATAGCTGGATCTTTTAGCTGCTCTCTTTTAAATGCCTCGGTACACCAATCGTCAGGCGTTTGGAACTTAATTTGTTTCACTTTCATTGCTTCATTTCTCTCAGTCCTGCTACATGACTTGCGCTCCTCAATACAGGGTTTTCTTGAAGGATCATCAGCGTTACGATGTATCCTTCCCTTCCGGTGTTCAACGCGGAATTTTCCTTCCCTTTTGACATCCACATGCTTGTTTGAGAGGTTCTTCAACTGGACTGGAACTACTCCTTCTTTTGCTGCTACTAGTGTTTTGCATTCCCGTCTGATGTGCCCTAACTGCCCACAATTCCAGCATCTTACTCTGCTAGATCTTCTTCGTTTATTTCGTTCAGGCTTATCTCTCAGACTTTTGACACGCATGATCACTTCCTCAAGCGCTGCTTTTAGAGGTTCTTCAGCAACTTCCGCACTTCCGCAGGTAGCTTCTTTCCGCTTAGATGCAGCTGATTTCTCATTTGTACATCTCGAAGAGCATTGATGAATGTATCAGCTGCCAATTCGTCTCGATGTTCAGCGTTATAGTTCGGATATAACAGATTTACCAGTTTCACAATGTCAGCCTCTAATTCTTGCAAAGTTTCGCTGACTTCTTGTTTTCGTGTTTTGAGCTGCATGCGATGGAGAGCTTGCATATGACTTTCCCCATATCTTACTTCTAAGGCCTCCATAATCTTGCTGTAATCACGCTCTGTCGCTGATAGTGTCTGCAAAATTTCAGCAGCTGGTCCCTTCAATGCCAATATAAGCGCATTTGCTTTTTGCTGGCTATCTACCCCAGTTGTTGCTATCTCAAATTGCATCTTAAATATCTGATACGATGTAGATCCATGAAATGCGGGTGTTTTTACTCTAGCTGGGGCTGAAGTAGTTGATGGATTGATCATGTTACCTGACTTCCCTTGTGCTATTTCTTGGCGTAATTCACTTGAAAGTTTGCGTAATTTCTCTTCATGTTCTTCGGTAACTTTCCGCAGCTCCCTTTTCATGTTGTTGATTTACCTGTAACTGTAACTTCCGATTTTAATTACAATGAATTCCAGGGTCTCCAAT
>CAVNZG010001713.1:0-17647 GCA_963693315.1 Diogma glabrata
GGACGAGTTCGGGAATCAGCAAAATCCGACACGTGGTTAAGGAACTAGAGCCTTTTTTCTAAAAAAAAATTGATTTTTTAAAACCGTTATAACGGCCGTTTGGATACTAATATTTTAAAAAGGTTAACAAATTTAGAATCTTTGAAATCTTTTTTATCAATTTGTTTTAAAAATAGACCTCTGCAGTTAGAGGTTCCTGAGTGAGCGGCTCCAACAAAAAAGTTTGCAAAAAAAGTTTTTTTTTTTAAACAACCGGCACTCTCACGGTCGCATTTGTAAAGCCAGATCAAAAAACCTTTTTAAAAATGTGCGTTTTATTAATATCTTGGACAAATTTGTAAAACCAGCCAAATCCGACACATGGTTAAGAAACTAGAGGCTTTATACTTTTTAGATCCGTTAGAGGCTTTTTTTAGATCCGTTATAACGGCCGTTTAGATTCTAATACTTTTAAAAACTTCATAAATTTAGAATCTTTGAAACCTTTTTAATCAGTTTCTTTAAAAAAAAAAGACCACTGCAGTTAGAGGTTTCTGAGTGAGCGGCTCCAACAAAAAAGCTTGTAAAACACAAAATGGGTTTGAATCAACCGGCACTCTCACGGTCGCATTTGTGGAGCCAGATCAAAAAACTTTCCGTAAACATGTGTGTTTTATTAATATCTTGGACAAGTTCGTAAATCAGAAAAATCTGATACATGGTTAAATAACTAGAGGCTTTATACTTTTTTTTTTTTTTTTAATAAAATGTGTTGTGTAATAGGGTTTAGAATATGTGTCACAACAACACATAAATACCTTTTAAGACCTAGGTCTAGACCTGGGTCCCACAACAACTGGCGTTCTGAGGTGTAGATTAACGCTTTTTTTAAACATCTGTGGGTTGAAGCCACCTGAGACTAAGTGTTCCGGCAAACTATTCCATTTGTACGCAGTTCGGACAAAGAAGTCTCTCTGCGATCTGCCAGTATGACAGCGCGGGATCTTTACCGTTTCACTGGTTGCGGCAGCCGATTGCCGAGTGGAACGGGGGTAAGAATAAGTTTGAGGCATGATGCCGCTGATTTCATCTGAGCACTGCTGATGACGATATTTGTAAAAAACAACGAGGTCAGCAACAGTGCGACGATGTTGTAGGGAATCAAGTTTTGATGTCAAAGTTCGATCACCTACAATTCGTATAGCTCGCTTTTGAACAGAGTCCAAGAGGGCCAAGATGGAAACAGAGGCAGCACCCCAAACTTGACAGCAGTACTCCATACAGGGACGAATATAGGACTTATAAACATGGAGCAATTGGTATGGAGTGAAAAATTTTTTGCATCTATTTAGGAGGCCGAGTTTTTTAGACGCGCTTTTTGCCATCGCCATTACATGATCGTTCCAGAGAAGGTCATTTGAAACTGCGACACCCAATAAACGAATGTTTTTACATTCACCTATTGGTTCATCACACATACTAAATAAAATATCTTTGGGGAACTCGGTCTTTAATCTGGAAACAATCAACAGCTGTGTTTTGGTGGAGTTGAAATTGACAAGGTTTTGGTCACCCCAGTCGGCGACTTTATTCAGGTCTTTGTTCACGTTTATGGCAGCGTCTCTCCGGGCAGGATTAATTCGTTCGTGCATTTTACCTTTTGAAGGAAGGGGCTCGAACGACTTGTGCAGAGTACTATCATCTGCAAAACTATTTATTGGGTTGCTGGTGATTTTCAACAATTCGTTGATATAAATCAAAAATAGGGTTGGGGACAATACTGAGCCTTGGGGTACACCAGCGTTAATTAGTTTAGACTCAGAAGAATATCCGTCGAAGGTTACCGAAATGTATCGGTCGGATAGAAAATTTTGAATCAGCTTCACAACATTGGGATGAAAACCGTACGCAACGAGCTTGTTGATTAAGTTGGCATGCCAGACTCGATCGAATGCCTTGGAGATGTCTAAAGCGATAACGTATGTTTCACCACCTTTATCAAGTATGCTGTTCCAACAATGCGCTACATAGTTTAATAGATCGGTAGTTGATCTTTTGTTTCGAAAACCGTATTGGCTGTCGGATATTAAATGATTTTCTTCCAGAAATTTTGAAATATGTGTATTAATATAATGCTCATAGACTTTGGATAGGACCGATAGTAAAGCTATTGGCCTATAAATTGAGATATCGGATTTTGCTCCCTTTTTGGGGACGGGCTGGACATTTGCCAACTTCCAGCACGAGGGAAATATACCAGATTTGTAGGATTGGTAGAATATTTTAGTTAAAGTTGGTGCAAGTTCTTTGGAAAAGGTTTTTAAAATAATGGGTGGAATATTGTCCATTCCTGATGCTTTGTTGATGTTTAACCCCTTTAAAAGTTTAGCGACTATTTTGGGTTTGAAGTGAAGTTCATTCATATTAACTCCTGAAGACTGGATTTGGGGTATTTCTTTAGGAGTTTCCAAAACAGTGGAGTTCAGAGCAAAGCGTTCAGCGAACAAGTTAGCTTTTCTTGCGGGATCATTGACGATTAAATCACCATCAATAATAGGGGGAATAGAAAATTTTGTACCAGAATTTAAAGAATTAATGGCACTGTAGAAACTCTTGTCAGAAACAGACATAGACGTAAGTTTTGAGGCTTTCGCTCTGTCAATTTCGGACTTTTCGTTTGAGATAATCTGATTAGATATTTTGTTGGCCTTTAGATATTGGGATCGATTAGTGGGAGTTTTGTTATGAATCCAAATATTAAATGATCTACGTTTGTTTCTAAGTGCCGTTTTGGCAGCTTTCGAATACAAGTATTTTTGTTTGGGTTTTACTATGGAGAAAGGGACAAATTTATTGATAGCAAATTGGATGGTTTCTGTAAAGTTTTGAGCAGAAACATTTACATTGTCAGTGTAAAAACAATGACGGTCGAAAGGGAAACCAAGGAAAAAATTTTGAAGACCACTCTTATCCATTTTTGAGTAGTGAAATATTTTACGGGGTTTGGGAGCTGTAGTTTTAAGTAAATCAGTTTTGATAGCTGATGAGATTAAATAATGATCAGAATTTCCAATACTACCTTTCGCAACATCGACAATCGTAATATCTGGCATTGTGGTAAGATAGAGATCTAAAAGAAAACTATTATCACCGCCATTACGGGGAGTGAAAGTCGGGCTTTTAACAATTTGGAATAGGCTCTGAGACGCGGCAAAAATTTCTGCCAGTTTTCCACTATTGTCAACATCGTCGGTCGATTTGGAGAATTCCAACCATGATTTGTTGTGGACGTTGAAGTCACCGGTAACGATAACTTCACAATTAGGGGACTTTGCTCTAATCTCGTCCATAATTTTTGTCAGTATATTAAAAAAGTTTGGGTTACGTTTGTTGGGGGACCGGTATAAAGCTATTGTAAAAAAAGTCATTTCTGGAAGACAAATCTTTAAAACCATTGTATTGAAGCCGTCACCGTGTAGTTCAAAATTTGGAAAGCGCGTGTACGCAACACTTTCATGAATGAATGCGCATACGCCCTGATGGAGTTTGAAAGCTGATTCGAGCCTATATTTGGAATTAAGCGATTCTATAAAGAGAAAATTTTCAGAAACTTGTGTTTCTGTAAGGAATAGAATGTTCGGTTTGTCGTGCTCAAGATGATGTTGCACGTGGTCATGGTTAGCGTTCAATCCGCAGATGTTTTGAACATGTATTTTAAAATTTTTTATTGATTCATATATGTTTTGTCCCTGCAAATTCCGTGGACATGCCGCTTTATGGGCGGGTGGATTGCGCAAATTTGCTTTACCACTTGCAGACTTATTTTTTTTCGGTTGTACTGCCATATATATATCAAAATGTTTATTTTTATTTTTTTGTGTTTTATTTTAAAATGCATAACTAAGTAAAAAATCCTATCATACTTCAAAATATGACATATGCCAATATTTCATGATAAGATGAAGAAATAATAACAAAATAATAAGTGAAAAACAAATTGTGAGAAATTTGCAGAAAACAAAACAAAACTAAATGCCAATAATCCAGCTGATGCAGCGCACCCCAGACGCACCGCCCACCACCTCAACCGAGGCACAAAGCCCACACATAACTACGTGTTGGTTCGATTCCTCGGAAGAGCTAATGAGCGGTACCGCTACGGAACGCTGCCCAGCTAAGACTGGAAGTGCTGCCGTTGACTAATTAAAGTTCGTCCGCCAGCACCCTAAGATATCATCTTGGCTAATGACATCTCCTGCCATTGCCAGTGGTATGTGATATCTCACGCTAACTCATATGTCAATGGCAGGGACTGGAGTACGCAGGGTAGTCAGACCCGTAGATCAACATTGATCATAATCGATCAAAATCGATCCCTCCTGCTTGGAAGAAACTAGAAAAAAATTCGTTTTTTAATGCGTTATAACGGCCGTTTGGATACTAATATTTTTAAAAACTTCATAAATTTAAAATTGTGGAAACATTTTAATCCGTTTTTTATAAATATAAACCTCCGCAGTTAGAGGTTTTTGACTTGTTGGCTTCAACAAAAAAGTTTGCAGCAATCCATAACTACAATTTCCAAAAACCTTATAACAGTCAATGAAAAAAAATAAAAAGGTTTGAATAGAAGAAAAAAATTTTTTTTTCTTAGAAATAAATTATTTTGATATTTTGCAGTAATCGGACGACATATGATATAGCGTAGGTTTGTGTCATAAATTGTCACACAGATGTTCTGTGGTAGATTTGATATTTGTTTGTTGCAAAATTGGATAGATATAATTTTGCTTATATGTAGCTAATTTTCTTTTTAAAATTTGTTCGATATCTGTTTGTAATTAGTTTGTTTTGTTTAAACTAATCTGATACATCAGGTTCTACTTGTACACAAAACTGTCTGATCTCGAAATCTACCTATTTCTAGCGGATATACGTGCCGCTTGGACTTTTTTTTGTTTCAAACAAGTTTATTTTGGTTATTATTTGTTTCAGTAGAGAATTGTGAATAGTGAGAATTTAGTGAGAATTAAATGGAAATTTTTTTCCAAATTAAATATGTGTGTAACATAAATGCAATGTAACATAAAAAATAATGAATTCATAAAAAAAATTCGAAAAAATTGTTTTTTCGGCAAACGGCTGTAAAGTTTAACTTTACTGCCGCTGGGGAGTAGCTAAAGTCTTACTTTTTAGCCGGCGGCTGCAAAAGTAACGCCATTTTTATTTTATCTGCCGGCGGCTTTAAAGTAACTTTCATATTTTTACGGCGGCTGTAAAGTAATTTTCATATTTTTACGGCGGCAGTAAAGTAATTTTCATATTTTTTCATATTTTTACGGCGGCGGTAAAGAAAAATAACATGATATTATTAATTTGTTCAAAAGAGAATGCATTTCTGTTCATTTTAATGAATTAGAATCAATAAAAATTAATTTCAGAAAATTTATTACCTAAAACATATTTACAAAAAACTTGATGCATTAATTTCATATTTTTAAACAAATTTAAACGTTTGCCGAAAAAATAGTGTATTGAATTCAGAGCTAAACTTCGTCTATAATTGCCGCCAAACTATAGACTCAACACAAAAAGTACAACTTTAGCTCCTAATTCAATAATATACTGTTTTTTGTAACAAATTTGAACCCGGCAAGATTGCTTTATCTTGGGCGCGAGTGGATTTTTTTTTTTTATTTTTATCGTAAATTAAGAAAATTTAGTAAAAGGAACAGTTTTGATCGTTTATCTTATAAGCACATAGGAAATAAAGCAAAAATAAGTAAAAAATAAAATTTTTTTGTCAAAACCAGTGCAATTTTGTATGGATTTGGCTTTTTTCAAAGGCCTGTATCTTGGACCCCGGGGCTCCGATACAACTCGTTTTGGTTTTATTCGCTTCAGTGAGTGATTCTCTATCAAATTAAAAAAAATTCTTGGCGCCTAAGCAAAAGTAATATCCCCTTGAACCCGAACAACCGAACCCGAACCCACCAAATTTTAATGTATTGAACCCGAACTTGAACCTGCACCCAAATTTTTCTTGGTTCGAAACGCTGGTTTAATCAGCCGAATGAAACACAATGTGAAACCGGCTTAAAAAGCTTTAAGAAAAAATTGTACAATTTTGTCAAATTTGAGTAATTTGATGTTGTGTTAATTTGTTTTGTAATTATTATCATTAATTGATAAATAAATATTTCTTATTATTATTAGGAAGAAAAACATTATTAACTGATTGTGATGTTTTTTCTGTTTTTTTTTCAGAAACCCGCATCATTTCGACACAGTAATAAAAAATCACCAAGAAGAATGGATCGTTTAAGAAAATCATTTCGTGATTCATTTCGACGGCGAAAAGAACGAGTTCCAGAATCAGCAAAACCACATCAATGGCAAGCAGATGAATCTGCTGTGCGATCATCTACCTGTTCATTTCCTGTGAAGTATTTAGGTTGTGTTGAAGTGTTTGAGTCTCGTGGCATGCAAGTCTGCGAGGAAGCGTTAAAAGTATTAAGAGTAAGATGATAGTGTTTATTATAAATAAATTTGGTAGTTTTTTTAAAAATAATTTTTTATTTTAGAATTCAAGGCGTCGTGCCGTTCGAGGAATATTGCATGTAAGTGGAGATGGGTTGCGTGTTGTTGATGACGATACGAAAGGATTAATTGTTGATCAAACAATTGAAAAAGTAAGTTTTTGTGCACCAGATCGCAATCATGAACGTGGATTTAGTTATATATGCCGTGATGGAACAACACGTCGTTGGATGTGTCATGGCTTTTTAGCTGGAAAAGATTCCGGCGAACGTTTATCACATGCAGTTGGGTGTGCTTTTGCTGTGTGTTTAGAACGAAAACAACGACGTGATAAAGAGTGTGGGGTTACGATGACTTTTGATATGAAAAATTCAACGTTCACACGTACTGGATCTTTTCGCCAACCAAGTTTAACTGAACGTTTGGCAAATAATGAACGTACTGTTGATGAAGTGCCATCAGCTATAGTTGCACCGCAACCTAAACCATACAACCCATTTGCTATAGAACGACCACACGCCACTCCATCAATGCTAGAACGTCAAGGTAGTTTTCGTGGATTTAATCAAATTGGGGCAAATTCTCCATTTAAGCGACAAATGTCTCTTCGAATAAACGATCTTCCATCCAATACAGAACGTCAACGTGCATTTCTCGAACCAATTACTCCAAACCAACGTTCTGTTTCACCGATTTCAGAAATATCACCATTACAAAATGATTCCGTCAGTCAATTGTGTCAAGAGTTAAGTCAAGGACTGTCAATATTAACTAAAAACGATATAGATATAGATAACTTGAATTTCGAGAGCCATACAAGTAAAAATCAAAATACAGCAACAGGGTTTGTACTTAATCCACCAGCATCAATTGCAAAGAAAACAGCTGTATCATTATATCAAAATAATTCAAATCGACTACAATGTTCTTCTGAACTTTCAGTTTTAACAACAACAACTTTAACAACATCGCAATCGACAAATTCATTAAAGTCATCGTTTTCAGCTAGTCCTAGTCCTAAAACAGCACAAGTACCTCCACAACATGGTGATACACAACAATCATGCTCAATATTATCATCCCCTCAAAAAGTACTTGCTATTGAAACCGTTGCTCCCTTGCCATATCCTGATCAATGGCTAGGGCAAATTGTTAAACAATCTTCCCCATCACCAAGTAAACGTTCGCCACATTTAAATTTACATTCACGCACCAGATCCTTAAATAATAGTGATCCGTTTGATGCGGATTGGGCATCAAACATTGATAAACCTGAAACACACTGTACAAATCCTTTTATTTCACCACCTAAACCGCCTGCTCAATCATTCCAAGTTCAGTTGTAGAAGAAAATAAAAATTTAATATTAATTTATTAGAAAAAGAAGTGTTGATATTGTAAATTTTTTACCTTTTTTTGTACAAATTATAAATCTTATTAATAATAACATTGTACTACAAAAAACTATGCAAAGAACGTTATAACTTAATTTACGAGAATTTTAAAAAAATTATTTTTTGTTAATGTTTTATGTGAATTTGTGATTCATTTACAGGAAACAAAAATTTTAAATAACTTATATTTAAAAAATATCTTATAGTAGCATAAAATGTATAAATTGAAGTACTTTTCAATTTTTAAATTATTTCGCCGTATTTTAAATTATTACGCAGTGAAATATCACTAGCCAAGGTGGTATCTTACGGGTGCTGGCGGATGAACTGTATTCAGTTAACGGTAGCACCCTCAATCTTTAGCATGGTATATTCCTTGATAATGGTACGATCTTGATTGCTCGAAGAAACGACCTTTCATATAAATCTATATCTGGGTTTAAATCAGGGTTGTTCCTTTACGCGTAATCTAAAATAGATTACATTACATGTAATCTATGTCATCTATGTAAATTTGGCGTAATCTATTTTGATTTAAGAAGAAATATGTGGAAATATTGTATGATCCCTATGAAAATTTTTTCTTAAAAGACATGATCAATAATATTGTCAAAAGCAAGATCTTGCGATCTTGAAAAAAGTTAATTTATTGCTAAAAAATTTTAGAATTCACATATCAATTAAATAGATTACATTATAGTTTACATTATAGATTACACGAAAATATCTCGCGTAATTTACACGTAATCTATGTGTAATCTATACATGTAAAGTAATCTATTTTATCTACGGCACAACCCTGGTTTAAATCATCGAGGAAGATAGTGTGTCGCATAATCACGGTCTATGCCACTAGCTGGATTATAGGGCAACCCCATTTTAGTTTTGTTCCTGCAAATTTTTATAACAAATTTGCTGTTACCTTTTATTTTATTTTTATTGTCTCTATCCTATCATGAATTATTGGTCTATGTCATATTTTATATGTGATAGATTTATTGTTAAGTTATCCATTATTTAACAAAATATATAAAAAAATTGAAAAAAAAAGATCCTTAGAACGCATGTTGTTGTGGGACCTATGGTCTTAAAAGGTTTTTATTTGTTGATGTGACACATATTGTGATACCTACTACACAACACATTTTATAAAAAAAAAATTATTCTATTTTAGATATCGAATGTACTTAATAATTTACTGATGAAAGTGGAATTAAAACCAAACGTACTTAATTTGTAGACCTAATTAAATTCTGCGTGGAAGATAATAATTATTTTCAATTTAATGGGCAATTTTATAAACAAAAATTTGGACTTCGAAAAAATTTTCTCACAAAGCAGGTATTAAAATTTTTGATATTCCAAAATTTAACAATTCAATGCAAAACATTGCACTGAGTCAATTTTGTGATAGTAACCATGGTAAAATGAAAATAAGGTATTCTCACTAGAGTGACAACGATGCCATTTTGATTTTGATTGACGTCGTTCAGAGATTTATATAATAACGTTGTTGTTATTATCAATGAGAAAAGCTATTGTTTTTAAATTAAAAATATATTTAGTATGATTTATAAGTTAATTTATTAGTTAATGAAATGATTAAAATTAATTCATTCATTAATTAATGAACTTTAGTATTTGTTTTACTATTAAAACATAATAAACAAAATAATTGCCGAACTAGTGTGCAGTTAAAACCTGCAAAAGTTTTCAACAAATGTGAAAAATCATACTCAAAACATAATTTTTTTTCATTTCCAGAAAAATAAATCAATTTGTAGGGGATAGAAGCATGTGGAAAAAGAAAATGTTCGTATTTATTATAAGTGAGTTTGTTCCTTACACTTCACTAAAATTGATTGGATTTTAAAAGACAAACTTTTAAATACTCTAATGAGTAAAAGATCGTTAAATCGATCGTTGAAAGTGGAACCTTATCTTAGAATATACAAGGAAGTGGTCACTTCCAATATTTGCAATATTTAAAAAGGAACGCACATCCAAAACGCTCGAAAAGAAACGTGCTATTGCTACACAGTTGAAAAAGTTATTGCAACTTTTAATACAAGTTTTGCTATATGGGCTATGTAAAGCAAGTTTTTATTAAATTATAAAGCGACTGCATTAAAACTAATTCTAATGCAAAACTACAAATTTTAGTACAAGTCTAACATCATAATTTATTTTTTATAGAAATGATAGAAGCTTGAAAACAACTTGCTACGCTGGAAGTTTGAAAACAACTTGCTAATGCAAAGAGCATTAAATTTATCGTTAAAGCAAACTTTGCATTGTTTTGACTTCCGTAGGACCTTTATGTGTAGCAATTTGCATTACATATTCAGCTTATTTTTAACTGTGTAGTACTTGATCAATTTGACTTCGAGAGCTTCCATTCGGTTTAAAAACATAAGTCTGCTTATGAATCGATCGATGCGAAAAGAAAGTACTGGCAATTCTCAAATTATTTGATAATGCAAACTCAGTCATTGGGTAGCGAAAATCCGAAATTCTACGTCCACGCCGTGCTACCTGGGTAACGCTAACAGAATTAGGTTGGTGTAGTTGAGAGGGGCAGAGTAAATACTGCTTATACTCAATGATTCTGCACCATGGCGAGTCTTTGGCGCCATAAAACCAATGCAACTCAAGCGTCTGTTCTCCATGTTACGGGCGGCTTAGAGCGGGCGTCTGTCTTGGATCAAGCGGCTCGCTATATAAATGTGTAGAAAGCGTCTGTTCTCCATGTAAGGGGCGGTTTTCAGTGAGCGTCTGTCTTGGATCAAGCGGCTCGCTATATAAACATGTAAAAAGGTTGTTTCTGGTGACCTTAAGATGCAGAACGAACCCATTCACGAAAATTTGGGTTGGGCGAAGGGCTAACACCCCATTTCCGTAAAAAAATTATTGTCATGAACTCTGTACACAGGCCTCGGAATATCTTGGATTCATTATTGGAACGACCTCGGAAACTGTACCGGATTACGATTTAAAAATGGGAACCTGGAACGTGCTAAGCCTCAGAAGACCAGGAGATCTCCTAAAACTCACACAACAAGTCGAGAGCTACACACTAGATATAGTGGCATTACAAGAACTAAGATGGCCAGGTAGTGGAATCCATGAAACAGCGAAAGGATACACACTTTATTATTGCGGTCATCAAAACGGAGGAGAATTTGGAGTTGGCTTTCTTATACACCGTCGCGTGAATTAGCATGTTATCGACTTCTGCCCAATTAATATGCGGTTATGCACACTGAGAATCCGCACGCAAAAATTCAATGTAACGATCGTCAATGTTCATGCACCTACTGAAGATAAAGCAGATGATATTAAAGACCTGTTCTTTCTAGAACTCGAAGAAGTCATCAATAAAATCCCGCGACACGATATAAAAATCGTGGTAGGTGACTTTAATGCTCAAATTGGTAGGATTGCAGAACTTAAAACACATATCGGCCCTAACAGCTTGCATCATACCAGCAACAATAACGGTTTTCGCGCAGCCGAGCTGGCTATGATGTATGATCTAGTAATTTCCAGCACTTTCTTCCCTCACAAGAGAATTCACAAGGCAACGTGGAAATCAAATGACAGAAGAACGGAAAATCAAATCGATCACGTCATGATCTCTAAGAGACATTCCACAAGTGTAACTGACGTTCGATCATACAGAGGTGCTGATATGGACACTGATCATATGCTTGTCTTCTTTAAGTACAAGTGCAAATTATCATCTACATTTAATAGACAAGCAAAAAAGACCGTGCGCTGGAACGTCGATGCATTTAAACATCCGGAAACGCTGAACAGATATCAGGAAATAATAACACAAAACATAGAAGAGCATGACATCTCTTCTGAGATGCCATTAAACATACAAGAAGAATGGCAAACGCTTCAATCAACCATTATAGCCGCAGCACAAACTACAATCGGAAAGCGGCCACCGAAATCACACAACGAATGGTTCGACGACGAGTGCCGCCAATCCGTTGAACATAAACAAAAACTGCGAGAAAAATGGTTAACAAGGAACACCCGAAGCTCCCAAGCTGATTATCTATGCGCCAGGAAAGCCTCAACAAAACTTCTACGTAAAAGGAAGCGCGAACACATGAAGAGCTGCATTGAAGACATCAACCAACATGCGGCCAACGGAAATTCAAAAGAGTGCTTTGCCAATGCACGGAATCTGACAAAAGATTTCCACCCAAGATCTACAGCCATCAAAAATGAAAATAATGAACTTACAACAAGTGAACGTGATGTGCTGGCAGTGTGGCGATCCCACTTTCAAGACCTATTGAATAGGACGAATGAAGTTCATCCTATTCGAGCAATTGCTCCATCAACTGAAGAGATTTTTGTTTACCCAGCAATAGAGGAAGTTGAAGCTGCAATTAAAAAACTAAAAAATGGCAAATCACCAGGTTTCGATGGAATTCCCGCAGAACTACTTAAAAATGGAGGAGCAGCTCTGGTCTCACGTATGTACGATCTGATTCTTGCAATCTGGGATCAAGAAAAACTGCCTGCTGAATGGAAAACGGCTCTCATTGTTCCGCTACATAAGAAAGGTGACCGTCTTAAGTGTGCGAATTATCGTGGCATCGCACTGTTGAACACTGCATATAAAATACTAGCTAATGTCGTACTTGCTCGACTCATCCCGTTCACCGAATCTATCATCGGTGACTATCAGTGTGGTTTTCGTCCCAACCGCTCAACCACAGATCAATGTTTTACATTAAGGATGATTCTGGAAAAATGTTGGGAGTACAACATCAGCATTCACCAGCTCTACGTTGATTTCAGGCAAGCATATGATAGTATCATCCGCGACAACCTCTGGTCCGCACTCATATGCCTTGGTATCCCAGAGAAACTTGTTTCTCTGTGCAAACTCACAACATCGGGATCAAATTGTAGAATAGTAATCGAAGGGTCAGTCTCTGATCCTTTCGATATAACATCAGGTGTTCGACAAGGTGATGCACTCGCGCCTGTACTGTTTAATTTGGCGCTGGAGTACGCGATAAGAAAAAGCCGAATTGAGACGCAAAACTGCATATATAATAAATCTAGTCAAGTTCTTGGCTACGCAGATGATATTGTGCTTCTCGGACGTAGAACGAGCGATATTAAAAATAGTTTCTCTCAGCTTGAAAGAAATGCTAAACGACTTGGATTATGCATCAACACCGGCAAAACTAAAGTGTTAACAACATCTAAGAACATACCTCCCGGAAATCTGGATACTGGCGACTACGAAGTGGAACGCGTGGAAAACTTCAAATACCTCGAGTCTGTAATAACATCGTCAAATGACATGCAGGCAGATATCAAAGCCCGTGTCTCTGCCGCATACAGAGTTTTCTACGCATACTCAAAACTTCTGCGATCAAAACATCTTTCGCGGTCGTGTAAACTCACACTTTACAAAGCATTAATTCGACCTGTGCTTACATTTGGAAGTGAAAGCTGGATACTGACTTCCTCCGATTGTAGAATTTTATCAACATTCGAGAGGAAGGTCATACGAACAATTTATGGTCCATGAAAAGTTGCTGAAAATCAGTATAGAATCCGAATGAATCACGAAATCAGACAGCTCCTTGGAGGCTGCGATGTAATCGGATTCATTAAATCTAACCGGATTAGATGGTTTGGTCATGTAGAAAGGACACCATTAGATAGAATGATTAAAAAAGCGTCCCAACAAAACCAGCTGGTGTTCGTCGAAGAGGAAGACCTAGACAACGCTGGCGTGATGACATCATCCAACACATCCGACCTTCGTGATATAGGATGTCGAAACTGGGGTCAACTGGTCATGGAACGAGATGATTGGAAGCTTATTGCACAGACGCAAAATCCCTTCATGTGATGTAAACGCCAGAGAGAGAGAGAGAAACTCAGTCATTCTCTAACCATTATCATTGTTGGTGTTTATTTCATAACCTCTTCCAGTGCTATGTAGAAAGATTGACGGTCTTAGCTTCAGTAGGTGCATGCAAGGCAATAAGAGAAATATTGTTTTATGTACTTCGTACCCCTAAGTAGCAGATCCTCTCATTGACCAGGATGAATTTCAACACGGCTTCTTTTATGCGTGCACCAACAAGGAAACCAGGACTAAATTCATTTCGAGAAGAATGAACCACTACTGCATAAAGAGTGACTATTCGAGTTTTGTTTTCCGATTATTGGCTGTCTAATTTCTTGCAGAGAAATTATGTCCATCCTATACCTCAGCCTCTGTTTCTAGGCTTATTAAAGCATCATGAGCGATCAGGCTGCACACGTTTCACGTTCCGATTCGGTAGTTTGGTTCTTTCTCACGTCCAGGTAAACCTTCTGTTGTTTTGCTTGTATCTGGTATTCTTTTTTGGTTATCAAATTTAACAAAGCTTTTTTTCGGATTGATGGTGTTAACCTCAGTCCCAACCCAAATTTTCGTTAGTGGTTCTGTTATGATGTTAAGGTTATAAGAAGTTTTATGGCGCCAACTCGCCGTGATGTAGCGTAATAGACTAAGCAGTTTCTCTGCTTGTCTCCGATACACCAACCTAATTCTGTCTGCATTACCCAGGCAGCACGGCGTGGACGTCGAATTTCCTACCCTGTAAAATGTTCTTTAGAGTTAGAAAACTAAATTAACAAATTGTTAATGAAAAAAAATAAAGAAAACCATAACATAAAAATAATGTTTTCTCTTAACATAAAATAATGCTTTGCTCTGAACTCCACTGTTTTGAAACTCCTAAAGAAATACCCCAAATCCAGTCTTCAGGAGTTAATATGAATGAACTTCACTTCAAACCCAAAATAGTCGCCTAAACTTTTAAAGGGGTTAAACATCAACAAAGCCTCAGGAATGGACAATATTCCACCCATTATTTTAAAAACCTTTTCCAAGAACTTGCACCAACTTTAACTAAAATATTCTACCAATCCTACAAATCTGGTATATTTCCCTCGTGCTGGAAGTTGGCAAATGTCCAGCCCGTCCCCAAAAAGGGACCAAAATCCGATATCTCAAATTATAGGCCAATAGCTTTACTATCGGTCCTATCCAAAGTCTATTGAGCATTATATTAATACACATATTTCAAATTTCTGGAAGAAATCATTTAATATCCGACAGCCAATACGGTTTTCCGAAACAAAAGATCAACTACCGATCTATTAAACTATGTAGCGCATTGTTGGAACAGCATACTTGATAAAGGTGGTGAAACATACGTTATCGCTTTAGACATCTCCAAGGCATTCGATCGAGTCTGGCATGCCAACTTAATCAACAAGCTCGTTGCGTACGGTTTTCATCCAATGTTGTGAAGCTGATTCAAAATTTCTATCCGACCGATACATTTCGGTAACCTTAGACGGATATTCTTCTGAGTCCTAAACTAATTACGCTGGTGTACCCCAAGGCTCAGTATTGTCCCCAACCCTATTTTTGATTTATATCAACGAATTGTTGAAAATCACCAGCAACCAATAAATAGTTTTGCAGATGATAGTACTCTGCACAAGTCGTTCGTGCCCCTTCCTTCAAAAGGTAAAATGCACGAACGAATTAATCCTGCCCGGAGAGACGCTGCCATAAACGTGAACAAAGACCTGAATAAAGTCGCCGACTGGAGTGACCAAAACCTTGTCAATTTCAACTCCACCAAAACACAGCTGTTGATTGTTTCCAGATTAAAGACCGAGTTCCCCAAAGATATTTTATTTAGTATGTGTGATGAACCAATAGGTGATGTAAAAACATTCGTTTATTGGGTGTCACAGTTTCAAATGACCTACTCTGGAACGATCATGTAATGGCGATGGCAAAAAGCGCGTCTAAAAAACTCGGCCTCCTAAATAGATGCAAAAAATTTTTCACTCCATACCAATTGCTCCATGTTTATAAGTCCTATATTCGTCCCTGTATGGAGTACTGCTGTCAAGTTTGGGGTGCTGCCTCTGTTTCCATCTTGGCCCTCTTGGACTCTGTTCAAAAGCGAGCTATACGAATTGTAGGTGATCGAACTTTGACATCACAACTTGATTCCCTACAACATCGTCGCACTGTTGCTGACCTCGTTGTTTTTTACAAATATCGTCATCAGCAGTGCTCAGATGAAATCAGCGGCATCATGCCTCAAACTTATTCTTACCCCCGTTCCACTCGGCAAATCGGCTGCCGCAACCAGTGAAACGGTAAAGATCCCGCGCTGTCATACTGGCAGATCGCAGAGAGACTTCTTTGTCCGAACTGCGTACAAATGGAATAGTTTGCCGGAACACTTAGTCTCAGGTGGCTTCAACCCACAGATGTTTAAAAAAAGCGTTAATCTACACCTCAGAACGCCAGTTGGTTGTGGGACCCAGGTCTAGACCTAGGTCTTAAAAGGTATTTATGTGTGTTGTGACACATATTCTAAACCCTATTACACAACACATTTTATTAAAAAAAAAAAAAAAAAATTTTCAAATTCAAATCTTTTTTGTTTCTTTATATTCACTCCGGATGACGTCACACAAAATTTTCGATTAGCTGTCAAGAATACCTTATATTCGTTATACCATGGTCTAGAATCAAAACACACTTTATTTTTAACTGATTAATCTGTGACACTAATTTTTTATAGTTATTCCTGACTTACAAGTTGAATATAATCAGAAAAACTGAAATGGACATTAATATTCAGCATATTAGGGTTTAACCGATGGTGTGAGTAATAAAAAGTAATAAAAATACCTTAAGAGTTACAATCTTGTAGTGAAATGTAAAATCAAAAGTAGCTTACACTTATAGTGAATTCTTTTCTACCTGTTCGGTACAAGTTCCAACACAGAATTAACGAAATTTGTATTCTTTTGTAAAAAAAAACAATACAAAAAAAACACATTTGGATAATTCGGAGTCGGAACTTGTACCCAAACAAGTAGAAAAGAATTCACTATAAAGCTCGTGTGAGTTCACAATTTTGATCCATTTTAATATGTGGCTCTACCTATTTCATTACACTATCGAAATACTTGCATATTTTAGATTTCTTAAATAAAAATTAATTCTAAGTGCTCATTGCAGTTTGTCATTTTTTAAGTAAATGCACTTAAATAAATTATTTTAATTTTAAAATTATAGTTATAAAATTATTAATATTAAAATACGTTAAACTATATGAATCAAATTTATTATTTCGCCCGGACCAATGTGTGCAATTTGTTTATGTGTTAATATTTTAAAGCAATTTTATTTAATAAAAAATATTCTTTATCAAAATAGAAATTTAATAAATAAATAATATTTTGATTATAATAGTAAACTGTAAAATCCCATAAAATAATACAAAATACAATGTATGCATACAAAATTGAAGTTTGAAACCATTTTAAAAATTCATTCGTGCAATTTAAATGCTTCTATTTTCTAATGTTTTCTATTCATTCCCACGAACTTTGTCAGCAAAATTTAGAACTTTATCTGAACCGATATGTGAAATCACTTTCACGCTCATAAAATATCATTAAATTAAAATAAACCAACATTCCATTAATTGATAAATACTAAATCAGTTATATACATAAATGTTAATGCTATGTTTTGTGAATACATATACATACCATTAATAAATGCTTAAATATATAAATTATATAATATTAAAACAAAATACAAAAGATAAAAGCCTTTTATTGAAAAGTTTGAAAAACAAAAAATTGTATAACTT
>CAVNZG010001714.1:0-2500 GCA_963693315.1 Diogma glabrata
TTTAGCTTGTTTTTAAATTTTCACCCCTTGACGTGACACCACTAAAATTGGTGTTCGTGTTATCAGCGCAAATTGCAACTAACTTTTTTGTCAATGTTAAATAACAACAAGAAAACAAAATAACAACAAAACTTGTTCAAGCTACTGGAGCTGGAGGCTTATAGCAACGCTTTTTTATGTTTATCTGTATCATATATGTCTTTTAATATCATAATGTCCACTGTTAATTTCAAATTCACTCCGACTGGTAATACACTAAACTTTTTGCGTCGTTATATTTTGATTTTTTTTATAAAAGGATAGTCCAATTCAATATCGTATAAGAATTTACGTAAACGTTTTCTATCCGTCTTGATTTGCAGGAGAAATTTTTAAATATAATTTTAAAAATTAGTATAAATTTACCTTTTATAGTAGCTTAAAACTTTTGTTAACAAGTAAAAACTGTAAAACAATTGAAACAATTTATTTTAATTTTACTAAATAATTAATATCTTTTCTGTATTCTGTAAGTATACGAGGTATACAGTATAACCTCTCGTTCTATCTTTTGCAAATCTATACCATTTATCAAGTTTTAATGCTGTTTGCTTTGTTTGTTCTTTATTGAGAAAAAAAATTATATATTAGAAAATAATAATTTTACTTTTGAGCTACCTAGTTAAAGTGTGGTTTTAAACAGAGTTTAAAACGCTACTTATATCACTCTTTACTTTGTCCTTTCAGTGCGTCGCTTAAAAAAAATATAACACTCCCACATACAGGAGTGAAAATAATAAAATATCATTCTTGCTACTAAATTGAAATAAATATTTTCTTTCAAATACTCAAAAACTTTTGCTTTTGCGTCAAATTTGATGCTTTTCAACGTAAATGCTTGATTCGTTCAATTATTCATTTATTGTTAGAAAAATGAATATAAAGGATGACGTAGAGTGACTATTTTTCTTCTTTTACAAATCGAATGAAAGAACTAGAAAATGTAATCTGCGCCCAAAGGAGTAAAATCGAAAAAACAAAAATTTTACTCTTACGAGTAAGAACGATATTCAAATTATGAAGATTTAATTTTTGAATATTTATTTCAAAGGATTGAAATGAGTGCTCGAAATAAGACTCGTAAGCTCTGGTTAAAAATTTAAATGTTTATGAATTTATACGCAAAACTGCATCTTTTTAAGTAAAATATTTTGTATTTTATTTTTCATAATAATATTGCACTGGTTTGTTCTCTCAATATGGTTAAATCAACATATACATAACATTATACAAACTGCAAGAAAAAACTGTGAAGCCATTGCTCTGACTAAGATATTGCGCAAACTATACGTAGGTAGATGATTATTTCGATAATGCGGGCAAATGTAGAGGAAATATTTGTTTCGTGGGACGCTTCGTGGGACAGATTTCTCCGTGGGACAACGCAATAAAATGTGTGACATTTCCACGCAGCGTGGTACGTCTGGTCAGCTACTACCCATAAACGTGCGTAAATTTTTCAATTGATTCAAAATTGTACAATTATTGCAAGCTTCTTTTAAATTTATAAGAAAAACCTACCACCAAAAAATAATAGTTTCTCCCTCCCTGTGACTGTATAAAAAAAATGAGCAAAGATTCACGTTTAGGATACGTTTTGGATTTTATTATAACCAACCAAACATATAATTTTTGCTATTTTATGAATTAAAAATTCATAAAATGAATTTGACAGCAAGTTTTCATAACATACTTTGAAAATATTTACATAACTTAAATATTTGTTCGTGTCGTTAGAAAATATTGCTTGTCGATTATAAAACATTCCCTATCATAAAATCACTGGAAATAACCCAATAAATTTAAATTACTCCCGTAATTATTTTCATTCATTTTATAAAAATTAGCACAACTATCAAGAAAACTTTAGATATGTTATAGGATTTTACATATTAGAGTTGTTTTTAATTTATTGTTTTAAAAAAGTCTTGTAAAGTTTGTACAATCTGATATAGATAAAAAACAAGGCCAAACAGTCAGGGTTCTCCAAATAAGTGGGGTATAATTAGGTTGAGTTCTCCTGCATGTACTTACTTTAAGTTTATATAATTAACAATGGCCAATAACAATTGAAATTTGAATGTTAAATACTGCACTATGAACTCTCGAGGAACGCTATACTAATGAAATCGTGGCTTAGACGTGGCTCAGACACGAATATCTTATAAACAAAACACAATCGTTCTTCTAAAAGCGGTGATGCCGCGCACCTTATAGTACGATAGAATTTTGTCACAATGCGCACCCACGGCGTTTTTGGAAGAACGATCGTGTTTTGTTTATAAAACTGATTTCATCAGAAGATTAGAAGCAATACGACCGCCTTTCGTATCGGTTGCGCTCTAGTCTTGATACAAAGAACGATAACGGTTTGAAAATTGCGGTGAACAATACTTAGTCGGGTCGAAATAATATGTAACGTATAATTATATTATCAGATATATTTCAATTAATAGTATGC
>CAVNZG010001714.1:5000-48348 GCA_963693315.1 Diogma glabrata
CGCTTACAGCTTGTCAAGAATGGATCCAATTATCAAGCGGGAGATACGAAATTATAGCACACCTAGATGATATTGGATCAAGACCAAATAAGCAATGGTTTCTTTTAAATGACACGACTGTGAGTATTAATGCCTTGCACAATTTTGTGTATCTGTTCATGTAATTGGATAATGTATCCGAATGCTAATTTTTTGTAAAAATTAAAATAAAACTTGCAATAATGTTAATGATAAAATATTTCAGGTACGAACCGATCGTTTAATGACCTTACTTCCACTACCTTCCGATTGTGTTGCCTTAGAAGAACTGCCACCTTCAGAAAATCCCAAAGGAGTTTTAATGGAATTACTTGGATCACTTCAACATCCATATATTTATCCAGTTTTAGATTTAGGTTTTTTACAATCCGATTCTCATAACTATGCATGTTTAGTGATGCCTTTTAACCCACGTGGAAGCTTAAAAGATTTAATTTATAAGGTAAGGCAAAATTTTTTTTTTTAAGTCTACAGATTTTTCTTTAATAACTTTAGTCACAATGGAATGAATCATGGAATCGAAAATATACAAAAAAATCAACATGCTTACCAATATCACAAGTACAACGATTAGGACGACAAATTTTAGAAGCTTTATTATTTTTAAGAGAACGAGGGTTTCCATCGCATGGACATTTACATAGCGGCAATGTTATTCTACAAAATGGTGTTGCCAGGTAATAAAATTATCAATTTCACTTTTAATTTAAATGACCTTTTTCAACCACTTGACTATCAATTGATTAGAAAAACAATCTCCCACATTTATAGTAGAAATTTTCAACAATGACTAACATTTCGCTCAAATCTGATATATTTATTTAATATTTAATTTTGAATAAAAGCAATATCATTGATGGTCATTCTCTAATTACACATGACAATGACCGAACTGAGTGAGCTAAAAGTTTTTTCAAAAGAAAACCAAATAGAATTTAAAAAAAAAAGGAAATTCATAATGGAATAAAACAAAATGAACAAAAAAAATTTAATAACAACATTAATTAATTTTCATGCGATTGTTGTTGTTTGTTTTATATAGAAAATGGAAATTTAGTTAAACACGCAAGGAAGTATACGAGGAAGTATTGTAATTTTTGAAATAAAAGATTAAATAAAGTAAAAATGTAAATTAATAGTAAAAATAGAAAATTTATGGTTATTTAAGTGTTTGATAAATATATATATATTTTTTGATTTTGTTTTCACAATTAGCCAAGGATATTTATCGACATAAAGATTTGTGAGTTATTTTTAGGCGTTTGTTTAATAATTTTTAATATATTACTGTTCTGGTAATCGGTCGTTTATATTTATATTTAGAATTATTGACAAAAACTACACAATCGACTTGCAAAACCAGGAGTTATTTTAATAATTATGTATCTAATATCTAATTAATAGGAAAAATTATACTTATACTCAATGGCGCTACATTACGGCAAGTTTACAATTTTTTTTTTTTTTTTTTTTTTTTTTTAACGGCGTTCATGCTCCATGTAGGAGCGTTGCCAGGCTAATCAGCTTCGAATATTCACCACGGTCATTCGCAACAGCGACATAATTACCATGGCAGCCGATTTTTTTAAGGTCGTTTATTACGTCAGTCTCCCATTGTAGTCGTGGTCTACCTCGCGGTCGCCCACTCCCTGGGGTACTAACGTACATTTTTCTAATCATTCCAGACTGTGAATCGGCTCGTAGAACATGCCCAAACCAAGCAATCCTATTAGAACGGATTCAACCTCTTATATCAGGACCCTCAAGAAGGTCTCTGATCTCAAAGTTATATCAGGTTCTATACTCTCCATCGTCTGTCTTAAGTGGACCAAAAATGTAGCGTAGGATTTTACGCTCAAATACAGATAAATGCGATTCGTCATTTTGTGTAAGGGTCCACGTTTGTGACCCATACATCACAACCGGTCTAATCAATGTCTTGTATAACTTGAGCTTGGTGTTAGTTGATACGTACGGAGATCCAAGGAGAGGTTTGATTGAGTAGAAAGTTCGATTACCTGCAGCGATTCGAGCTTTTATAACTGTAAGTATGCTGTTGTTTGAGTCAAGCATTGATCCCAAATATTTAAAAGATTCAACTCCCTCAATTCGTTCATCGCCGCACATCAAATCTTTCTTCTCAGACTCTCTTGAAACATTCATATGTTTGGTTTTATTGTAGTTAATTTGAAGACCAACTTTTCTAGCTCCACTCTCAAGCGACTTAAAAGTCTCACTCATAACAGCTTCACTTCGGCCGAGGATGACAACATCATCAGCGTATGCAATCATCTGTACTGAGTTTATTGACAAGATATTGTTGTTAGTCGGTAGTTTCTTTTGACGCCTCACATATTCCAAGGCTAAATTAAAAAGTATAGGAGAGATAGCATCACCTTGTCTTAACCCGGAGTCGACTTTAAAAAACCTTGATATTTCGTTCTCTACTCGTACACAGCATTGAGAGTTCTGTACTGTCATTTTGCATAGTGATACCAGTTTACCAGGAATTCCCATTGACACCAGAGCAGACCATAGAGTCTCTCGTTCGAGAGAGTCGTAGGCCTGCCTGAAATCAATGAAGAGTTGGTGCACAGGTATGTTGAACTCTCGGCACTTTTCCAAAATCATCCTTATCGAGAAAAGTGCATCGGTGGTACCTCGGCCCCGCCGGAAGCCACACTGATATTCTCCAAACAGTTGTTCAGCAAAAGGATTGATTTTGGATAGCAAAATGTAAGAAAAGATCTTATATGCTGTGCAGAGTAGAGCGATTCCTCTGTAGTTTGCACATTGTAGGCGATTACCTTTTTTATGGATTGGTATCAGCATAGCTGTGTTCCAGTCCTGTGGCATGGCTTCAGTCCTCCATATCATTTGAACAAGTTCAAACTATCTTAAGGATAGAGTTTCACCACCATGTACAATCATTTCGGATGTTATATCGTCGATACTAGGTGCTTTTTTGCATTTTAATTTTGACAGCGCCGCATCGAATTCCTCTTTGGTGGGTTCGTCTACATGTACCTTTGACGCACGAATAAGCTTTGCTCGTCGCCCGACTTGTTTCTGGTCACTTAAGTTGAGAAGATTCTCAAAATAAGCGGCCCAAGTATCTAAAATATTTTTAAGGTCTACTTGTAGCTCCCCATCTTCGTTTTGAATAGCAGTCGATCTAGTTTGAGGGCCCTTCTTTAAGGTTTTAACTTGTTGAAAGAAGTTACGCGATTGATGTTCCTTATTGAAGCTTTCAATCTCCTCACACTTTCTCTTCCACCATTCTCTCTTCGTTCGTCTACATAACTTTGTAACGGCTTGTCTTGCCAGTTTATAGTTCTCCTTCGTGGACCTGGTGTTGCGTCCTTGCAGACATTTCAGATAGCAATCTCTTTTGTATTGAATAGCGTCAAGACATGCTTGATCCATCCATGGCTTCTGGGAGTGGTTTTGTGGTCGTCCAAGTATTCCCTCAGCAGCGCTTAAAACAGCATCTTTGAGCAAATACCATGACTTATCGACGTCTCCATTAATGGTTTCTGATTTCTCCAATGTTTCGGCAATATGGTTTTGATATTTCTTTTCTGTTTCTGCATTCTTTAGTGATATGTTAAATCGTTTCCGTTGATTGAATTTCGGAATGCTTGGGTTTGGGAAGTGGAACCTTATTTTAGCACATACAAGAAAGTGGTCACTTCCAATGTATGCACCTCTAAAGGATCGCACATCCAGAACACTCGAAAAGAAACGTGCTGTAACTAGCACGTGATCAATTTGATTTCGAGTGTTTCCATTCGGTGAGACCCATGTCTGCTTATGAATCGATCGGTGCGGAAAGAAAGTACTGGCAATTCTCAAATTATTTGATAATGCAAACTCAGTCATTCTCTCACCATTATCATTCGAATTCAAATGCAGACTGTTGGGGCCCAGTTAATAATTGGTGCATTAAAATCAATGCAATTCAAGCATTTGTTCTCCATGTTAGGGACGGATTGGTGCATCGATATGTCTTGGATCAAGCGACACGCCTTATAACAGCTTAAAAAGTTTTTTTGAGGACCTTAAGATCAGAACGGACACATCCACAAAAATGGATGAGTTCAGTGAAGTGCCTATCTTATCCACCATTTCCGTAAAAAAACAATATGTTATGAACTCTTCGCACCGACCTCGGATTAAGTCGAACTCCTTATAAGAACGATCTTGGAAACTGTAAAAAACCATCCCAACAACAACCAGCTAGTGTGCATTGCAGCTCTGACAGCGCAGTAGTGATGACATCATCCAATACCTGCATGATATAGGATGTCAGAACTGGGGTCAACTAATCATGGAACGATATGAACAACAATTTTCAAAAAATGCATAAAATGTGCATTAATTGTGCATGACACAATATCTCCGAGTACAAAATTGTCATAACACATGTCATGCACATGATGTGCACCATACCTTACACATTCGTATAACGCCTTAGCACATAAATGTGCACTAAAATGTTCGCAATATGGACATCTCCATATGTTCAGCAATGTATACGTTTTTTAGACATATTTTCACGACATGTGCATCACCAGATTAACAAATAGTTCATGTTTTGTAAAGGAGATTTTCAGATATATTTTAGAGAAGACACATGTACACCATTTTTTCATCAACATGTTCGCGTTCTGAGGGGTCTTACAAGTCACTGTTCGCTTCTTCACGACTATTTTATTTTATAGTAAACTATTATTAAAAATTACCAAAAGACTGTAATGTCTTAAGAGAAAAATTTGGTTTTGTTATAAATAAAAGAAGCAAGAATATATATTTTTTGCCGGAAATGGGATGCACGTCTATTCAAAATCATACTAAAACGATGTATACTAAGTTTTGTCAAAATCGATTATGATGTTGATTGAAGGCATTGATGTTATTAAAGTTCCAATGAACAGATATTCCAGAGACCACCATCACCTTACCAAATGTCGCTAAAAAACTAACATTTCCCTTGTCATTCATTTTCCTCTTTTATCAAAGTATAAAGTATTTTTTCAGTCCGTATTTTGCAATTGAACATTGAAGGCATAAGCAGGTCAAAAATTGAACATTTACAAAGATTATTAAAAGATTACGACATCAACGTTGTAATTCTACAAGAAACGCATGCAGCAGATGAAGCGCAACTTATCTCTAGAAGAAACATTGTTGGTTACAAATTAATTAGTACTACTTACCATCAATCATATGGATATGCCACGTATGTGAAGTCAGAAATCCTGAACTGCACCCGCGTACTTACACAGACGGACAACGATATACATCTTATTGTTGTTGATATATCGGACACGAAAATTGTAAACGTATACAAGCCTCCAAATGCAGGATGGCCAGCTGCTACTCTACCATTATTTCACCATCCAGCAATATATGCTGGTGACTTCAATAGCCATCACACTCAGTGGTCCTACTCAAATAATAATACCAACGGCGTGCAACGTATATGGTATATGAATCGAAAGACATGAAAACCTTTAGATCTGCAAGATGGCGAAGCGATTATAATCCCGACCTCTGTTTTTCCTCAAATAACGAACAACGTAACCCTATTCCAATATCTAGGGTAAAACAGCCCAGGTTTTCCACGCTCTCAACATCGTCCAGTAATTCTTGAGGTAGGAATCCAAATCCCACTCGTTAACTCTACTCCTCAACCTAGATGGAATTTTAACAAAGCTGACTGGGCTAAATATAAGTTGGAGTTGGATGCAGTGATTCGCTGGATCCAACCCATTCCTAAAAATTACGTTAGATTTGTTGGAGCCATCATCTCAACTGCAAAGAAATGCATCCCAAGAGGCTTTCGTGAAGAACCCATTTCTGGCTGGAGTAGAGAGAGCGATATATTATATGAGGAGTACCTTAGTAGTGGTGAGGCAGACGTGGCTGATGACTTAATATACTCACTGGACGCCGCGAGAAAACAAAAGTGGATTAACGCTTTTGAAAACATTGATTTTTCTCATTCAAGCAGGAAAGCATGGAGTCTCCTTCGAAAGCTGGGTGGCTCAAACTAAATTACTCGTGCTAACAATGAAATAAATCCAGAGGACATTGCAAATCACATAGTAAACATGTCTCGTTCTTCTATTAATCGCCTTCATAAGAGAACAATTAAACGCAAATTAAGAGAAATAAAGCGCAATTGCTCGTCTCCATCGAAGTATGCGAACTCTTTTAGTAGCAAAGAACTAGAATCAGCTCTGTCCCAAACAAAAAACGGAAAAGCAGCTGGCTATGACAGCATTTTTTCAGAATTTCTTAAAAATTCTGGAAAAAATGTAAAACAGTGGCTAACTAAATTTTTCTCGAAGGTCCTAGAAACCGGCAATCTACCAAAACATTTAAGACTACGAAAGTGAAAGCGCTACTTAAGCTAGGTAAACCATCCAATGAACCAGGAAGCTATCGCCCGATTGCCCTTTTGAGCACCTGCTATAAATTGCTAGAACGGCTCATATACAATCGCATCGCACCACATATTGAATGACCAGATCCCAGTCGAACAAGCTGGTTTTCGTCCCAATCGCAGTTGCAATGACCAACTGCTCCCTCTAACATCCTATATCGAAGCTGGGTATCAAAAACAACTAAAAACAGGTGCAGTATTCATCGATCTTACTGCAGCATATGGTCTGCACAGTCTGGCGAAATCGGATTATATATAAGCTGTTCAATGCAATACCTTGTAGCACCATCTCGCGTTTAACTAACAACATGTTGAGTAATCGTGTATTCAAAGTTCATCTAAATAATTCCTGTTGTAGGTCGAAAATGGTTAACAATGGTTTCCGTCCTGGCGCCATTACTTTTTAATATGAACATTCATGACATTCCTGACACAACATCAAAGAAATTTGGTTACGCTGATGATAGGACCCTGGCCACTCAAAACAAAGACATGGATGTCTTGGAGGATTTGCTCTCAACTGACCTGGCGATAATGAATGACTATTTTTGAACGTGGAGCTTATTTCCCAATCTAAGTAAAACCGAGAGCTCCTGTTTCCACTTAAACAACAAACTGGCAAAACACGAACTATCAGTGTTATTTAACGGCACTGTCATTAAATACAATCAACAGCCAAAGTTCCTGGGCATTACTCTCCATAGAACTCTTTCTTTTAAACTCCACCTAGAAAATACGTCAAAAAAACTTAAAACGAGAAACAATATATTGCACAAACTGGCAGGCTCGACATGGGGTGCTACTCCAGCTACCCTCCGCACAACTGATCTAAGTCTGGTTTACTCAGTGGCTGAGTATGGCGCACCAGTCTGGTTGAATAGCACACATACTCAAAAAGTTGTCTGCCAACTGCATGCCACGATGCGTACTATAAGTGGTACTATCAGATAATTTACACATTTTAGAATTTTTTAATTTTATATTTATCCGGCATCGGGTAATGGAAAAATTGCCGGTTCCGGGTAAAAACCGGGTATTTCAAAATTGGGCCGGTAAGCCGGGTACCGGGTAATTGGCGGGTACTCGGTGCATCACTAGTGATAACGCAAACAATTATTAAATCAACAATATGTAGTATGAGGTTTGTCTGGTGGTCCGTTAAGGTCCACCAGTTGGTCGTGCACGCAAAACACATTAACCCACCGCTAGCTCAAGCTGACGTGAATTCTGGTGACCAACCTCACTAACAAGAAATTTAGAATAAGCTAAAACAAACATCGCGTTGTTGGGTGGTTGCATTGCCGAGTCACAACCCATGCCCTAAAACATAATAACGTTAACGAATCATTGGAAATAACATATATGTATATAGATGAATTTAACAGAAATAACAAGGAAAAAACTATAACAGAAATACCAATAAAATTACCTTTGTAATGAAGCGCTTTCTCATTGGCGAACCAATGAGAAGGACATAGCAGGAAGCGTACCTAGCGAGATTGATTTTCAAGCCCCAAACTAGCTTCAGCCCATGGGAACGATAAAGTAACCCTGCTACTTCAGCACAAATACAGACATGTACGCTATTCACGAAAATTTGCAGAAATGGAAAGAAATACAAGTGGAAAAACGAAGACTCTGGCGACCCCTGTTGCGAAAGACCCACGTTCAACACGTCCAACCCCCACGTTCACTCACATACGCCCACACACATACACACACATTCACACCCCTTTATCATTATGACCGAAGTAATAAAATAAATTTACTCACCCCATGATTAAACCCCGTCCTCCTATTCTGCTTCCATCAGCCCTCCATCAGCACGTTGTTCAGGTTTGAAATCTCGCAAAAATACTTTGTATGTCGCGAACGTTATGGAGAAACGATGAATCAATTGGTGATCAGCAGCGTTGCATAAACTTGTATTTAAAATCGTGAGTCAGTTTGTCCTTCAAAAGCGTTGACTCAATTTATAAACAATGACGTTGAACCAATTTGTAATCAAATGCGTTGATAAAATTAGTAATCCAAATAGTTGAATAAATTTGTAGTCAAAAGCGTTGACTCAATTTATAAACAATGACGTTGAAACAATTTGTAATCAATTGCGTTGATAAAATTAGTAATCCAAATAGTTGAATAAATTTGTAGTCAAAAGCGTTGACTAAATTTATAAACAATAACGTTGAACCAATTTGTAATCAATTGCGGTGATAAAATTAGTAATCCAAATAGTTGAATAAATTTGTAGTCAAAAGCGTTGACTCAATTTATAAACAATAACGTTGAAACAATTTGTAATCAATTGCGTTGATAAAATTAGTAATCCAAATAGTTGAATAAATTTGTAGTCAAAAGCGTTGACTAAATTTATAAACAATAACGTTGAACCAATTTGTAATCAAATGCGTTGATAAAATTAGTAAAAATAGTTGAGTAAATTTGTAGTCAAAAGCGTTGACCAAATCTATAAGCAATAACGTTGAACCAATTTGTAATCAAGTGCGTTGATAAAATTAGTAATCCAAATAGTTGAATAAATTTGTAGTCAAAAGCGTTGACTAAATTTATAAACAATAACGTTGAACCAATTTGTAATCAAATGCGTTGATAAAAATTAGTAATCCAAATAGTTGAATAAATTTGTAGTCAAAAGCGTTGACTAAATTTGTATTCAAAATCGGGAATCAGTTTGTCATCCAAAAGCGTTGAATGATTTTAAAGTCCACACCGTTGAATAAATTTGTAGTCAAATGCGTTGACTAAATTTGTATTCAAATTCATGGAACCCAATTGCAATCAAAATCGGTGAATAATTTTATAATCCAATTCGTTGAATAAACTATTTTTATTTAAGATATATTTGAACTATTCTTTAAATTACAGTTTAATCATTTAATAACAAGAACGACAAAAGTTATATAAACACGGTAATAATTATTTACAACTCATCACGCCAGTCTCGTACACTCTTATAATTTATATTTACAGGTAATGATTTTTTTTTTTTTGGTTTAGTAGTATTTATATTTAATAAATTAGAAATATTCGCTAGACTAACGTTCAATAATTTAATAACAATGACGACACAATTTAACTAAACACGGTAATGAATATTCTAAATGGATCATGCCAGTCCCGTACATTTGTATAAATTATAGTTACAGATAATGATTTTGTGTTTTTTTTTTGTATTTAAATTTAATATATTTGAAATATTCACTAGACTAAAGTTCAATAATTTAATAACAATGACGACACAATTTAACTAAACACGGTAATGAATATTCTAAATGGATCATGCCAGTCCCGTACATTCGTATAATTTATAGTTACAGATAATGATTTTTTTTGATATTTATATTTAATATATTAGAAATATTCACTAGACTAAAGTTCACACAATTTACACAATTACACAATTTATCGGAACACGGAATAGGTATTTAGAACAGAAAGCTAATTCGTTAAGCGAATTATGCAGGTCCCTAATAAATTCTCACAGTTTTATAAAATTTTTGGTACCTTTACTAATCCTTTTTCGCGCTTATCCAAAATGTCAGCCATGCCCAAAAGTTTGACGTGGTATTTTTATCCAAATTGGCACAATTTCGCGAAATGCAGGACCAGACGTCCATCAAAAGTAATATGTATCACAATCACTCACGATCGTCATCTTCATGGTGAATTTTCTTCCATTGTTGAGAACTGCCGACGTAGTAAAAGAAAAACACTCCTCCAACAAAATCCAAACGTCCGGAAATCTCATGCACGACTGACAGCCGTCCAAACACCAAAAAACAAATGTAATAGAATTAAGAGAGAAAATAATTTACAGTGCTCATTATATAGTCAAATTTTTAGTCTCGCAATAACTCGAATATAGTGTTTAGATGGGAGATAATTAATTTACATCAGATTTTCAAATTATTGGGAACTTATTATAGTTCACAAAACCGTTTGCTATTTGATAATATTGTACGAAAATAAGGTTTGGACACAGAATAGTTCCGACACATCCATAATATTTATAATTGAATTCAAAATGAATTAAATGCAGATTCGATCAATGTTATGATGTTTGGACATTTATTAAACTACAATCTACTATATCAGCACAGTGAAGTTCAGTTCAATAACGGAAGGATTGTTTAAAGCAAAACACTCATACAAAGACAAATCAAATGCTTAACAAAGCAAAAATAGTAATTCTTTGTATGTTTACGATTGGAAACAAAATACACGTAGCTGTTATGAGGTTTTGAGAATTTCGTTGTTTCATTACAGTTTGTGTTTAAAAAAAATTCAAACTCAAGTAGTAAGGCGAGAACAATCGAATGGAAGTATAGCGCGCGTCAATTTTAGGGTGTTGTAAGATTAAATTTTAGTGGTTATACGGATGATAATTAACGAAAATTATTAATTAATTCAAATTAACCAATATTATGTTATATTAATGAATAAATAAATCAAGGTAATTAGTGCAATTTTCTTTCTCCCATACGTTTGTCCGGCCATTGAAGATCTAGTTAGATTTTAAGAAAAATAAGGAAACTATGGGTTAAGGGAACTATACGAAATATGACTATTGATGATGAATGGATGGGAAACTATTACAAGCGGTACAGATTAATATAAGAAACAACAACTAAGGAAACTGCGACTGTAATACACTATGTTCAGACATTAGTCCAGACTATCCATTACAGAACAAGTGCTTTTTGGAAGAACACTCACGACCAAAAAGAAGTTGAAAAAGGCATAGGCTGGTCGCAACTAGACCTTGTACATCCATATTAGTATGGTGAAGCACCTCGATGTACCACAGATTAGCAATCAATTCGATCGGTATTACAAACTCAGTCTTAGCAGAAACAAAGTAACAAAGTATCTATGATTATACAAAAAAAACTTTTGGGAGGGGTATCGATAAAAACAGTATTCTACTCTATTGAAAACGATGGACAACTGAAATCTTCCAGACCCAATTTCGTTGTTCCGTTATGCAGGCTCGCAACCCACACCTGAACAACCACGAGTCTCATGCGTGTCCGACTACTCTAGCCGGGCCACACTGTTGTACGCTTCCGTCCAAGTGACTCTGAAGGCTGAAAAAAAACTGTTCACGTAGTTTCAAAGTAACTAATTGAACCAAATTCAATACGTGCAATCTCGGAATTTTCGCGTGCAAATAGTCAAAAAAAAAAAAAAATTTTCGAAACAAGACCCGAACACCAAAGTTGATGCACACTCGCTGAACTGTTAATTTAAAACGAAACCAATAATCTTGACCTGCAATGGCTGGGAAACACCAGCGAAATTCATTATCATACTGACAAAAAAAATATAACTCATTACCGATGTTAGGCGCGAAGGTCCTTGGAATGGTAAACACCTCTACGTTTAGAAGCCAGGTCCTCCAGTTCGTAAGCAGCGCTACCTACCAACCTTCAAACGTTGGCTTCGCAAACTTTTGTGAGAGCGATACCGAGGATTTTCTGCAGTTCCCCGCATCGCTCAAAATAATATTACGACAGAATTCAATGTTTTGTTTTTGGCTAAACCCCCAAGAGAGGAAGCTGGTGGACTGGGGGCCCTCGCAATACACTCGTCAGCGTATTCCTCGGGTAACCACAATCTCCATACCTCGCCCCTTGGAAGAATCTCAATATCTAAAACCCAAGCCAGCTTTTCACCTGGCCTGAAATTAGGGTATCTGCGAATACAGGGATAGACAATGTCGGAGCTTATTGTCGGCAATAGATCTATCAATTATTTTCTTAAATTCATTCATAGGTGATTCAATATACTTGCCACTGACAGAATTTCCGGTTGTCAATTATTTGAGAATTTGGTGAATAGATTGATTCATTTCTACTATCATCAGCATCATAAATTTTATCATATTTTAACTTTTCCACATCGTAACAAAATCAACACCTTGATCTTTTGAACTTGGAAATTTTAAAACTGACATTTTTGTTTTTGAAATTTGAACCTATCCAAGCCGGTTTAAACAAATGTTATTGATACTCCAAGGCTTCAGGAACGTCCCGCTCGACCAATTCGATGTAAATAATTCAGTGATGGATTTGGAACATCAAGATTTATTATTAAATTTATATTTTCTGCATCAATTCTGCGTGACTGTGATTAGAATACGAAAGTTGAATTCTCTTATATTTTTCTAATAATCTAAGACGTTGTGTTTGCTCATGTACGCCCTTTATCGTTAATCAATAATTTAAAATAGCGTTCGGCACGGGATTGAGAATTGGTGAACATTGAACATTGCTTACACGAAATCAACCGGAATATGTTTTTCTATTTCTACAATCTACACTTTCATTTCATTGAAATTATTTTCTGGCTGTGGTATTGCGTAACCAAATTGTTTGATTCCATGTCAAATTGGCATTTCGCGTTTTGGTGCGACATCGATGGGATTCGGCATATAATTCCGTAGGATTGTTCGAAATTTTTCATCTAAAGTGACGCTGGCCACCAGTAATTGTTCACCACTACGTAAATACCGATTAAATCGTTTGTTCGATACCAGATATGAGGCTTGAAGAAGTCAATTGACTTCATCGAATACAAAGAAGTTTATGTTATCCGTATTTAATATTTTATCTACAATAGGTTGAGACATTCGACCCAATGTACCAACCAAAACGATACGTCAATCTTATCCACAGCGGACATTATGAAAACTCAAACCGCCGCACAGGACCAGACCAATACAGACAAGTATAAGGAGAGCGAAAAGAAAATTGATATACTATCAAATGCGAGCGTTGAAACCAAATAAACGATTTAGTTATTAACAACAAAAATATTTTATTACCACACTTACTTCAAATATATTAGAGCAGAATTTAAAAGAAATTATATGGAAATTTAGTGATTCAAACCTCAAACAGCTGCGCGATGTCTGACCAATTCGTCCATTAGATTAAATAAGATTTATTATTGGCTTGATATTATTTTACTACTATTTACAAATGTTTTCCAAGGTGCTGATATATGAACAGAACAAAAATAAACGGTGAGATTTGAGAGAAAATAAGTATGCTACAAATATGGCAGAAGATGGCAATTATGAAAATGTTCTGACCAATTCGACACAAGTATAAATTTTTTTTTTACTTTAAAAAAAAATGTTAATCTGACAACAGCCGAGTGTGTAACACACAAAAAAAACTATCTTGGCTGATGCTTGTATTTGATTTGACCAAACAAGGTAGAAATTGTACTGTGAGAGAAAATAAGTATACTACAACTATGGCAGAAGATGGGAATTATGAAACGTTTCCGGGACGCGAAGGTCACAAAATACATAAAGTGCGGATATATCCCTCCGGTGGGGGTAGTTAAACATGCAATTAACCAATAACACTAAGAATTTGAACTTTCTGAACAATAACAATTTAGGTCTAGCCCAAAATATAATTTATATCAAAAATTAACCTATCCTGCAAACTTAATATTAAATCTGATAAGCAGATATCAGTTAGCTAACTTAATATTAATTAAAACTAGATGTACCAGTGATGTCCTCGGTGTTGATGACTTGTAATTTACTTCCTTATTTGTTTTATTTTATTTTTCCTTTTTGTATTGTTGTGTTTTAATTAACTTCCCTTTTGTATTGATTTTTTTATTGTTTGGATTTAATGGTCGGACCTAAAATTTATGAGAAAAAAAAATTATTAGTAACCAAAAATATCAGCAGTTTTGCTATTTTACTAATTGTTAGTCAATTATTTCTTTATTTATTTTTTTATTTATTTTAGTTTTTTATTTTATAAATAACTATTTATTTATATAATGACGACGGACGGACGGACCAATCACGGGGGGAGTCCACCACTCTGGGGTTGGAAGAGGTGATCGCCGGTCTTTCATTATTTATGTTGATTTTAATTGGTTTATAGTTTTTTAAATTTATTTTGTTTTAGGACCAAAAAAAAATTGAAACAAGCTACTCTACAGGATGGGAATAAGGTAAGGGAAAGGGAGCAAGGAGGGATGAATAAGGAAAGGAGGAGGTAAGGTGCGACAGGAATAAGGTGGGATATGTGTCGTCGGCCCGTCACCCGGATGACAAGTGCCGCCGGAATGGTCAGAGGATAAATCCTCTGCACCATTATTCAATCAACCGACACTCCTCATCCGCGATTGAGAACGACGAAACATACGGGGAGGTGCTATGATCTGAGTTAATCCAACTAACTCGCGACATGAAGGCTGGGCGAACATCTTCCCTCAGCAGTTGATATCAAACTGCTTTAGAAGATGTTCCCCAGTATCATTCGCGAGAACTGGACAACTCAGAACATAGGATGCTAACGCTCCTGGGAGGGGGCTCTAACGTTAAGGAGACGGTAGCTCGGATGAGAGTCCTGATGTCACAACGAACCCAGAGCATGCCCAGATGACCAGACTGGATGTAGTAGGCGTATACACCATTCTACAAAAAATCTAAGTCTGGCACCTGGTCACCCCTGGCATTCCCCGTGCCAGCAAGAAACCCATCCGCTACTAGGGTAGGTGGGATTGTAACCCCCATTGAGAATAATTCCGAAGAACTATTCTCACCCTTGCGTTACAGAAAAAATACCAAAAAAAAAGGAGAACATTGCTGGAGGCGTAGGGACGCAACTCCCCATCAAAGTAAAGTCTGAGGACTCTCAGACTTCCTTTGCTCCTGCGCGTTTGAAGCAGGGAATTGCTTCTACGCCGCCAGAGTCTTTTAGCTATTGCTTGTGGAAATTAAAATTAATTTGAAGAAAAAAAAATTTTCAAAAAAAAATTTTTTCAAAATTTTTGAAAATATGGAGGGACTCCTCCAGACGCCTACATTGCTGTAGGGACCCTTAGAGAAGCCCCACGTTGGGCGCCAATTTGTAATGAAGCGCTTTCTCATTGACGAACCAATGAGAAGGACATAGCAGGAAGCGTACCTAGCGAGATTGATTTTCAAGCCCCAAACTAGCTTCAGCCCATGGGAACGATAAAGTAACCCTGCTACTTCAGCACAAATACAGACATGTACGCTATTCACGAAAATTTGCAGAAATGGAAAGAAATACAAGTGGAAAAACGAAGACTCTGGCGACCCCTGTTGCGAAAGACCCACGTTCAACACGTCCAACCCCCACGTTCACTCACATACGCCCACACACATACACACACATTCACACCCCTTTATCATTATGACCGAAGTAATAAAATAAATTTACTCACCCCATGATTAAACCCCGTCCTCCTATTCTGCTTCCATCAGCCCTCCATCAGCACGTTGTTCAGGTTTGAAATCTCGCAAAAATACTTTGTATGTCGCGAACGTTATGGAGAAACGATGAATCAATTGGTGATCAGCAGCGTTGCATTAACTTGTATTTAAAATCGTGAGTCAGTTTGTCCTTCAAAAGCGTTGACTCAATTTATAAACAATGACGTTGAACCAATTTGTAATCAAATGCGTTGATAAAATTAGTAATCCAAATAGTTGAATAAATTTGTAGTCAAAAGCGTTGACTCAATTTATAAACAATGACGTTGAAACAATTTGTAATCAATTGCGTTGATAAAATTAGTAATCCAAATAGTTGAATAAATTTGTAGTCAAAAGCGTTGACTAAATTTATAAACAATAACGTTGAACCAATTTGTAATCAATTGCGGTGATAAAATTAGTAATCCAAATAGTTGAATAAATTTGTAGTCAAAAGCGTTGACTCAATTTATAAACAATAACGTTGAAACAATTTGTAATCAATTGCGTTGATAAAATTAGTAATCCAAATAGTTGAATAAATTTGTAGTCAAAAGCGTTGACTAAATTTATAAACAATAACGTTGAACCAATTTGTAATCAAATGCGTTGATAAAATAAGTAAAAATAGTTGAGTAAATTTGTAGTCAAAAGCGTTGACCAAATCTATAAGCAATAACGTTGAACCAATTTGTAATCAAGTGCGTTGATAAAATTAGTAATCCAAATAGTTGAATAAATTTGTAGTCAAAAGCGTTGACTAAATTTATAAACAATAACGTTGAACCAATTTGTAATCAAATGCGTTGATAAAAATTAGTAATCCAAATAGTTGAATAAATTTGTAGTCAAAAGCGTTGACTAAATTTGTATTCAAAATCGGGAATCAGTTTGTCATCCAAAAGCGTTGAATGATTTTAAAGTCCACACCGTTGAATAAATTTGTAGTCAAATGCGTTGACTAAATTTGTATTCAAATTCATGGAACCCAATTGCAATCAAAATCGGTGAATAATTTTATAATCCAATTCGTTGAATAAACTATTTTTATTTAAGATATATTTGAACTATTCTTTAAATTACAGTTTAATCATTTAATAACAAGAACGACAAAAGTTATATAAACACGGTAATAATTATTTACAACTCATCACGCCAGTCTCGTACACTCTTATAATTTATATTTACAGGTAATGAATTTTTTTTTTTTTGGTTTAGTAGTATTTATATTTAATAAATTAGAAATATTCGCTAGACTAACGTTCAATAATTTAATAACAATGACGACACAATATAACAAAACACGGTAATGAATATTCTAAATGGATCATGCCAGTCCCGTACATTTGTATAAATTATAGTTACAGATAATGATTTTGTGTTTTTTTTTTGTATTTAAATTTAATATATTTGAAATATTCACTAGACTAAAGTTCAATAATTTAATAACAATGACGACACAATTTAACTAAACACAGTAATGAATATTCTAAATGGATCATGCCAGTCCCGTACATTCGTATAATTTATAGTTACAGATAATGATTTTTTTTGATATTTATATTTAATATATTAGAAATATTCACTAGACTAAAGTTCAATAATTTAAGAACAATGACAACACAATTTAACTAACACGGTAATAATTATTTTAAATTGATCATGCCAGTCCCGTACATTTGTATAATTTATAGTTACAGATAATGATTTTTTTTGATATTTCTATTTAATATATTAGAAATATTCACTCGATTAAAGATCAATAATTTAATAACAATGATGACACAATTTATCGGAACACGGAATAGGTATTTAGAACAGAAAGCTAATTCGTTAAGCGAATTATGCAGGTCCCTAATAAATTCTCACAGTTTTATAAAATTTTTGGTACCTTTACTAATCCTTTTTCGCGCTTATCCAAAATGTCAGCCATGCCCAAAAGTTTGACGTGGTATTTTTATCCAAATTGGCACAATTTCGCGAAATGCAGAACCAGACGTCCATCAAAAGTAATATGTATCACAATCACTCACGATCGTCATCTTCATGGTGAATTTTCTTCCATTGTGTTGAGAACTGCCGACGTAGTAAAAGAAAAACACTCCTCCAACAAAATCCAAACGTCCGGAAATCTCATGCACGACTGACAGCCGTCCAAACACCAAAAAACAAATGTAATAGAACTAAGAGAGAAAATAATTTACAGTGCTCATTATATAGTCAAATTTTTAGTCTCGCAATAACTCGAATATAGTGTTTAGATGGGAGATAATTAATTTACATCAGATTTTCAAATTATTGGGAACTTATTATAGTTCACAAAACCGTTTGCTATTTGATAATATTGTACGAAAATAAGGTTTGGACACAGAATAGTTCCGACACATCCATAATATTTATAATTGAATTCAAAATGAATTAAATGCAGATTCGATCAATGTTATGATGTTTGGACATTTATTAAACTACAATCTACTATATCAGCACAGTGAAGTTCAGTTCAATAACGGAAGGATTGTTTAAAGCAAAACACTCATACAAAGACAAATCAAATGCTTAACAAAGCAAAAATAGTAATTCTTTGTATGTTGACGATTGGAAACAAAATACACGTAGCTGTTGTGAGGTTTTGAGAATTTCGTTGTTTCATTACAGTTTGTGTTTAAAAAAAATTCAAACTCAAGTAGTAAGGCGAGAACAATCGAATGGAAGTATAGCGCGCGTCAATTTTAGGGTGTTGTAAGATTAAATTTTAGTGGTTATACGGATGATAATTAACGAAAATTATTAATTAATTCAAATTAACCAATATTATGTTATATTAATGAATAAATAAATCAAGGTAATTAGTGCAATTTTCTTTCTCCCATGCGTTTGTCCGGCCATTGAAGATCTAGTTAGATTTTAAGAAAAATAAGGAAACTATGGGTTAAGGGAACTATACGAAATATGACTATTGATGATGAATGGATGGGAAACTATTACAAGCGGTACAGATTAATATAAGAAACAACAACTAAGGAAACTGCGACTGTAATACACTATGTTCAGACATTAGTCCAGACTATCCATTACACCTTCCCTGATGGTGATGACAATTAAGGTTCCATTATTCATGAAATTATGTTTCTGGCCGCCATTCAATAGTAGATTAATATTCCCAAATTTATAACAAATTCTTGATTTTCGATCACAGTATTACACCACACTAAGCACTGTATAATTGTAACTTCAATGTTTTTTACTTTACTTTTTCTTCATCATTATCATTTCTTGAAGTAGGCGTGCGTGGTGGAGGATAAAAAAACACAGCACATTTAAACTTTCCAATGACTACATATCATAATTCTAAAATATATAATAAATATGCACATATATTGAAATTTATTTAACAGAGGAAATATAATTTATTTTTTTTTTCTATAAAAAACCGCTCACTTTCACTTACATATTTCTTGAACAAAAACCTTGGTGCGACCTTTTCTTAATATAACAATAAAGCCAACCGCATAGTGACTATGGTTGACTTATAATAAACATTATATTGAAATAACCATTGATTAAATAGCAATCTTAAATGAATATCAATGAATGTTAAAATTCAGTACGAAAAGAAATTTATTGATAATGTTATTTCATAGTCATCGTTATATTGTTATAGTTGCCATTTGCTAGATATTCTTACAGCAAATCATGTCTTATATAAAATTAAGCATACCGTAATAATATGAAGGGAATTTCAAATAGATTACTATACTTCAGGAAAATTGTAGAAAATATGATACTGACTTAATTAATATAACTAGAAGTCCACTGTTGAATTCATCGGCTTTTCACAGTCGTCTGAAAATAGACCTTAGGAATGACATTATTAAATTAATTGAGAAAAGGTCGCGCCAAGGTTTTTGTTCAAGAAATATGTAAGTGAAAGTGAGCGGTTTTTTATAGAAAAAAAAAATCAATTACATTTCCTCTGCTTAAGTAAATTTTAATATATGTGCATATTTATTATATATTTTAGAATTATGATATGTAGTTCTAGAGTATTACTTAAATTATATAATATAGCTAGATGTTTAGAAAACAAAATGCCATTAAGAAATTTTATAACTAGTGCTTTATGATTTGAGAAGTTTTTGTAAAGAATAAGATACAAGAATTTAATTTGTTATAGTTAAAATGATAGTTTCAAGCTAAAGAAAAATGTGGCGCGGCCTTTTTACAGCCTTTTTGTTGTTTTTGCGACGATTTGACTGTTTTTTGTAAAGTTATAATAGAATATGGGAGAATCAAATTATTATTATCCATATAAAATGTTTTCTTCAGAGAACTTTACTCTCGATTTTTTATCAATCTAGGACCTAGGTGCAATATGTTAAAAAATTAAAGTATCGTTTTTATGTAAACAGGTCTCAACTCATGACATGAACAACTCATGAAAAAGTAAAAGAAATATTCGAAAATAAGTCTAAAGCAATGCATTCGAAAATTAATAAAATTATTACATACAACGGAAACACACACATAAAAACTATAGTCTTTGACTAATAATTTAAAAAAATTAACATAACAATTTTATAAAAGTTCTTGAGGATAGCATAAAAGCTTAAATCGATTGTTATTTACTCTAAATAAATAATAAACAAAACAACATTGTGCGAAAAAAGATGTGAAATTAAGTGTTTCGCAATTAAACAATTTTTTTAAAAATTCTTGATTATGTTCAGCCAAGTACCATTGGTGTCTTCCATAAACTTTATAGTCTATGATTGACTGAAAGTTTTAAAAAATTTCAGTTTTTACGGTTATATATCACCTCAATCTCGAAATCGGCACATATTTGTCATTTTCGCCTTATCTTACCACATAAATATACGTAAATACATATATTTTCATTTTCAGTGAGAAAGTCGTTGTGAATAATGGATAATAAACAATCAAGTCCTCACCATAAGGGTTTTGTTCTATTTTTTCAAAGTACGGAACCCTTAAAATAATAATAAAATTTTCTCAAATTCTTTTCTTTATATCTCATAAAGCTTAAAAACACAAAATTTTAAAGCCTACTAAATTATTTTTTAATCTCATCACTTCAAAATAACTACCAACGTTCTAAAACAAAATGAAATAAAAATTAAAATTTACTATCGATATAACATTTGTTGGGTTCTCTCAGATAACAAATTTACATAATAGACCAAATACATGTCTTCACAACATCGTTTTCTTAACACATCAATAATAGGTTGCTTTTTGCTGAAAGCATATTCTAAATATATTCTTTTTTCTAATACCTTTATAATTACCAACTTCCATTTAATATATTAATAAAACATTTGATGGGTTTTCTGGTTACAAACATAACAAATATTTTTATCGAAAACAACTATATGTTTGCAAACTAATCTGGGTTCGTGTTTAAGTTTTTTAACTGTAGTTAAATATTACCAATATTGAGGGATAATAAATTTCAATTCGCATAATTTTGTGGTTTTCAATTCTGTAATTACTACATTCATTCAAAATTACTACATTCATATCAATGCTACCAACGTGGTATAAAAATTTGTAAAAACATTTTAATTTTACTAAAAGTTTGGGAAAGCAAAATTTTGATTTTATAAACTTTCAGAAAAAAGCATGAATGCTGACATTTTTTTTACTAATGAGAAACATATTGTTAAATAAGATATACTTTTATTGATAACTTTGAATACAGTTGTAGAAAAAATGCAAATTATTCGAAATGAAAATTTTAACCTTTAAAACCTATACGATGCACAGTATATATACTAGTAGTGTCTTTCAAAACATGGCGCGCAAGACACTACCGCGTCTCTTTATACTAGTAGTGTCTTTCAAAACATGGCGCGCAAGACACTACCGCGTCTCTTGATAGTTAAAAAGAACGGAAAATGGAAGTATGACTGACAAAAAATATCTTGCCTATTACAAATAAACTAGGATTTGTTAAACCGTCTAAACATTTTAATAAAACTGGCCAAATTTGACTATTGAACATAAATAAATTAATAAAAATTGAATAAATAAACTGTTTGATTTTTTTTTCAATTTTAGATAAATTCAATGGAAGTTAATGTTTTTTTTTAAAATTATTTTTCTGTTTTTGCTCCTTCATGCCGGATAAAAATTAAACTTTATTTCTTAAAATTTTCCTCGAAATTGATTAATATTGATTAGTATTTTCTTAACTTTCATCCAAATATGATCAAATTCGTATTAAGTAATCAGATGTCTTCATTTTTTGCCGCAAAAATAGCTGGTTCACACAACCAATCATGATTCTTATTATATTCCAACAAATGCGAAGAAATTAGCATTCATCTTCAATCGAAGGTGTTGGTTTCGATTTCTCAATATCGTAGTTACTTTGAATATATCTGGTTATCATTCAAATGATTTTCCATACTTCCTTTCCATATTTAAAACGTAAATTTGAGTCAAACAAACGCATCATTTTCACATTACACAAAGAAAACAGTCAACGTTGTAGTAAATGGGTTCAGTCTTTGTTGCAGCTGTGAAACAAACGTGTTGTCCATTTTCTAGATGAGCAGCTAAATGAATAACACCTGGACAGTAATTTTACGGTAAAATTACGAAAAAATGATTTACTGTTAAATTTCGACCACCCATAATGTGTATAGCACGTATTTGAACTGAGTTCAACAGAGCCAGAATTCAAGCAGATGCGGTGTCCCGAAGTTGATAGCAATACTCCATTCAGGGACCAAAATAGACATACAAGTGTGCGGGGAGTGAAATATTTTTTACAATTATTTATGATGCCAAGTTTTCTTGACGCGGTCTTTGCCTTCGCCATTATATAATCGTTCCAGAGTATGTCATTAGAAATGGTGAGGCGAAATAAAAAATTGTTTGCATTCATCTATTTATTCATCACACTACATTCATACATCTATTTATTCATCACACATAGTAAAATCAAAATGCACTAAATTTTGTCGCCAATTTGGCGACTTTGTTTAGATCCTTATTTACATTTATGATTTCTCATGACAGAATTTATTCGCATTGCTTTGAAAATATTATTTCTAGCAGGTTGGAAGCAAGGCTTATTAAACAAGATATTTCTTAAAACAAGAGAAGGAAATGTTTTGTTGCAGACTCTCAAGGTGCAAATCGGTGCAGTTTTTGGAACGCTAGCTTTTTGAAAGTTGGTTTTGCTTATTCGAATCTCTGTTCTTTTTTAGACCACCAATTGTAAAATCTACCACTATTACTTGTTTCAGTAAAACATAAACACTTTTTTTGATAAATAACGAACCTTATTACAATAATATGTTTTTAATTTTTTTAGGTTATCTGGCTTAGAAAATGGGTTATTAGGATTAAATTCTCGTGTGAATGCTGTGAATTGGTCGCGTGCTGATATCGATCACATTGATGTTATATGCTTTGGGCATTTATTGTTTGAAATGTGCGCAGGATATGAACTGGGATCACCTCAACCTACACCAGCACATTTAGAATTAGAATTAGAACGTTATCCTCAAGTGGCGGAAGTACTAACATTTATATTTGACAACTGTGATGGTCGTTACCCAACTATTGAGGAACTAGTTGTGTGTGACTTGTTTCGAAATATTGATTTGAGAGAAATGAGAGGGTCTTGTGTTTCGGTATATCATTTTTATGGTACAAATATTTGTTTTAGGCATTATAGTCTATTTAATTTTTAGTCATTTAAACATGGTCTTAGTAGTTCAACTTTAAGCTTACTACATGCAGTACGAAAAAGGCAAGGAGTTCTAACCAGCTCACATAGTGAAGGGAGTTCACCTTGTACACCTCCTTCAACACCAAGAGAACGGAGACCAGGGTAAGAGTTTTCATTGTGTTTCTTAGAATATTCGTTATGATTTGTGAATTAACTTTTTAATTTTGCATATAAATAATATTTGTTTAATAATTAATTGATTAATTTTTTTACGTGTTTTTTTATTTCATTTTGCATGACTGTGTAATCTAATAATAAAAATATAAATGTTTTGATTAAAATTATATAAAAAATGTTGTGATGTCTTCAGAACTCATCAAACACACTATGAAGCGTTCGATTTGCGTTTAGCTTAGGTATGATTAAAAATAAATTTTATTAATACAAATATATTATTAAAATAAGATTAACAACTTACTTCAAAATAGTAAGTAAGTGTAAGTTTTGTTTTGTTTATTTAACTTTTAGTTTTTCTATAATTTAGTTGCATGCAAATATTTTGGGTCAAATTTGTATTATATGTATATATATATATATATTTAGATTTGCAATTTTATATGACCAACTTGTTATTATATTTTAATTCTAGGTTAACACGAGCTTTTTGGTCTAAATGATTTTTAATTTATTGTTGTGTTTTCATTAAGTTTACATTTTATTATATTTTAACGTCGATATTTCGGCACATGCCATTTTCATAGACCTACAATAATCAATCATTTAACCATTAATTTATACATCGATTGAATGGTATTAGTTTGAAAAATGGTTTTTTTACATTTATATATAATATTTTAACTTGAACTACTTTTAAATAAATTAGATAAAAACTTACATTACAATTTTAAAATAAAAAACTAATTAACTAACTAATTAACTACACAATACAAAATAAATAAATAAATTAATTTGGTTTTACGAAACCTCGTCACTTCAACATATTAAAATTTTAAACTAAATTATATATTAACGAAATCAGTATTTTTCGATCAATAAAGAAAATATCTCAATCGTTAGCTTGTAACGGTTACGTTTTTTATAAATTGATCGAAAAATACTGATTTCGTTAATATATAATTTAGTTTGGCGAAATTACACCTTATTTTATTTTAATAAAACACAACACTTGATTTTTAATTGTATTTTATTTTTAATAGTATTTAATTTCTAATGGACTGTATTTAATTGTTTATAAAACTTGATCCTTTTTTGATTTTTAATTAATGTTTGTTATAGCACAAAGAGAAAGATAATGATGCACAACTTGAATATGAAAACAAGACGGAAACTAGTGAAGTTGGTTTTATAAAGTTTGCTAATTGTGTTTAGAACATTGCTCAAAAATATTATAACTGACTTTATTGAGCTACAAAAATATTTTTAGTACCTTTTCCCTCAACACTATTGTTTTATTTAACTTTATTATTTTTGTTATTTCAAATTTAACCATACTCCCCGCTTTGGAAGCAGCATTTCCAACATTATAAACATTTACTATGCATTTATTGTTTACAATAATCAATATATAATAAGAAATATAAATATTTTAAAATGTAATTGTTTGATAACAATTTTAATTTCATATTTCAATTTGGTTCTATGAACATATTTATTTGTTTATTTCTTAAACTAAAAAATTATCAAATATCTTAAACTAATCAATTAAATATATTTTTCATTGGTTTATAATGCAAAGATTAACCATTTCAAAAAACTTATTCCATTGTAACTCAATTGTGAAATGTGACTATCCCTTTTTAACAGCGCCAAAAGTTAAAAATATAAACTAAAAACTTTTGTACAACCCGCAAAACACATATATGTATTGTGATTTGACAGTATATTTTATAAATTCAAAAAATCTTCTGTTTTATTATTATTTTTTTTTTATAAACATAATGTGTAATAGTTATATAGTTATTTACATATTTATAGTGTATTATAATATCTAATAATAATGAATTCTAATAGTTTTAATGGTTTCAACAAAAATATTATACTTATTTGTGAAAAAATAATGGAAAACAATTGAAATTCAAAGTTCTAAGTTAAGTATAAAATCAACAAGTATATATATTGTTTAATTGTGTTATAAATATTATACTTAAATCATAATAATAGATTTTAAATATTGAAAGTTTATTATAGTTATGTTATAGTTAATTCAAAAAAATATTTTTTTTTTTTTTAGATTTGAAAATTCAAAAAAGATTGCGTAATGTCAGAGTCAATCGGTAAAACACAAATCTTGGTGATACTGCGCTTAAATATAGATGTAGAAGTCTTTACAGATACAACTCTTACATGTCCATCTGCACCTGCATGTAATTCTATAATTCTTCCCATAATCCATTTTAATGGGGGAACATTGTCCTCCTTAAGAAGAACTAAAGAACCAATAACAACATTAGAATTGGGAGAAGACCATTTTCGACGATGTTGCAACTCTCCTAAATATTCCATGGACCAACGTCGCCAAAATTGTTGTAATAAAAATTGAGTTTTTTGATAATTTGCCAACCGATTGTAATCCAAATGACTTAAATCTGGATCAGGCATAGCTGTAATAGCTGTTCCTATTAGAAAATGTCCTGGGGACAATGCAGACATATCTGAAGGGTCCTCAGACATTGGTGTAAGCGGTCGAGAATTAAGACACGCTTCTATTTGACATATCAATGTGTTTAATTGCTCCATGTTAAATTTTTCGTGACCAAAAACACGCCATAAATGGTGCTTGGCACTTTTAACAGCGGATTCAAACAATCCGCCAAAATGTGGTGAGCGAGGAGGATTCATACTCCATTTTATTTCTTCCTCTGTGCAAAATTTTAAAATTTCATTATTTATGAGTTCATTATCAAATAATTTTTGCAATGAAATTAACTCCAATTTTGATCCAATAAAATTTGTTGCATTGTCTGAATGCATATGTGCTGGTCTGCCGCGACGAGCAATAAAACGTTTAAACGAAGATAAAAATGATTGTGTAGTCAAATCGTAAACTAATTCCAGGTGTACTGCTTTTGTACAATAGCAAACAAAAATTGCAATATATGTTTTGATAATACAATTAGACCTGGCTTTTTGAGTTACGTTAAATGGTCCACATAGATCGACACCTACATTCAAAAAAGCTCTGGTTGGGATTACTCTTTCAGCAGGGAGTTGACCCATTAATTGACTGATTGAAGTAGGTCGTGTTCTAAAACACCGAATACATGAATTTACTATTTTACGACATAGATTTCGTCCACCTACTATCCAAAATCGTAATCGAATGTTATACAAAAGGCATTGAGGACCTGCATGCAATAATTTGAAATGTTCAAATCTGACTATTAGGTTTGATAACACATGTGATGCTGGTAATATTATTTGATGCTGTTGATCATACGGTATTTCAGCATTTTCGAGTCTACCGCCCACACGTAGCAATCCATCGTTATCAATGATTGGATAAAGTGATTTTAATTTACTTTTGTTTGAGATTGGCTTATTGCGGAGAATATCTTTTATCTCATTGACATATTCAGTATTTTGCACAAATTTTACGAGACATTTTAAAGCGTAATATTTTTCTTCGGAATTAATAGGTGTAATTTTGGTTTCAATTGAAACACTAGTATCTAGTTTTTTAGATGAACTAGGTTGATTTATATTGGATGAATTTTTGTGCCGAATTTTAACTAAGGATAAACAATTTTTATAAAATCGAATACAATATGCAGTTATTCTCAATAATTTGCTTAAAGATTGATAATTATTTATTAAAAAAAATTCAATTTTCTGAATATGAAGATTGATTTTTTCCTTTTTCAATTCAAGTAGGTCATTGTCTATTATATATTTTGGCATTGGAGGTCATTCATTTGACAATAAAAATTCAGGGCCTGTCCACCACAGGTTACATTCTGATATATCTTTAGGCATTAAACCTCTAGAAACCAGATCTGCGGGGTTTGACATCGTTGGTACATAATACCAATTTTCAGTTGATGACATTTCTTGTATATGTGAGATTCTGTTTGCGACAAATGGCGCATATTTAGATGGCGATGATTTTATTCTATATAAAGTAATCTCTGAGTCTGTCCATAAGCAAATTCTATTAAATTTAATATCTATAGTAGATAGTACTTTATGTGCGAGTTGCGCTAGCAGAAGTGCTGCACAGAGCTCTAATCTAGGGATAGTATGTTTTTTATGAGGTGTCACGCGTGATTTCGCACAAAGTAATTTATTATGATAAACGTTTCTGTCATCCAAAGTTCGAATATATATTACACAACCATAACCTTTATCGGATGCATCACCAAATCCGTGTAATTCGACTTCTTTGAATGCAGGTGACACAACACAACGTGAAAATTCTATATTTAAATTTGATAATTGTATTTTAAACTTATTCCAATAAGTAGATTTTTCTAAGTTCAGTTGATCATCCCATGACAGATTGTCAGTGGCCCATAATGACTGCATGAACTTTTTTGCAGTAAATATAATTGGAGCAATTATACCCAACGGATCATATAATTGCGCAAGTTCAGCTAATACTGACCGTTTAGTACAATTATTAGTTAAAGTTAATTTTTTAAAGCAAATATTTAAATTATCTGTTATTGTATCCCATTGCAATCCTAAAATAGATACAGCTTCAGGGTTTATGTTTGCTTCATTCGAAGATAGAGCATTGTAATTTGAAAACCACTTTTGTAACTCAAAACCTCCTTTCTTGAGTAAATTATTTTTTTTTTTTTTTTTATTGGAAGGCCTTGAGACTTACAGTTCAAGTAGCACTGCGACCTGAAGGTCTATTGTGCTTACCCTGATTTTGTTATTAGTCAGTCGTCGTCTGTGCCGTTACTGGTTGTATTCTGTCATCCAAGTTGAGACTTTTAATAAAATTAATTAGCTCAATTGGAGTGACGTTTTGTGGTAATGGAAGTGTTAGTCTTCTATGACCAAGTTGGTTGTATCTGTGCCCAGAGAGTTCAGGACAGCTGCAGATGACGTGTTCCATCGTTTCCGCGTCCGAGTAGCAGAATCTGCACCTGTCGGAAACAACAAGGCCTATTTTGTTAAGATGGTGGTTTAAAGGACCATGTCCAGTAACGCACCACGTTAAAATTCTTAGAGACTCTCTGTTTAAGTCGATTGTTTTTAAGGGTGAAACAGGGAGGTTACCTAGAAACTTTTTGGAGTGTACTAGTCCCTCTCTGCTTTTCCATAATTTAGCATTTTGTTCCTGTTCCATTGTTTGGATTGTGCTTTTGAGCGAACTCTTGGCCATTCCAAAGCATGGTTCCGGTCCAACAAATTTTTTATTGGCACCTTGCTTTGCTAAAGCGTCAGCAATAGCATTTCCTTGTATTCCTGTGTGGCTAGGTGCCCACACAAGTGTTACTGTGTTATTGCACGAGATTTTTAATAGATTTTGGTAGCATTCCCATACCAGTTTTGAATCAAAGCGCGTAGATTTTAGTGCCAAGAGTGCTGCTTGGCTGTCAGAGATAATATATATTTCAATATTTTGGTATTTTCTTTCAGCGCATAGCAAAGCGCAACTGCTAATGGCAAAAATTTCGGCTTGAAATATGGTTGTTGTGGTGCCTAAAGCAACCGTTTGTTTTGTTCTAGGACCAAACACTCCTGCTCCCGTGCCTATGTTGGTTCGAGAACCATCTGTGTACCAGATGCTGGCGTTATGTGGCAGTGACCGTATGTAGTTTTTAATAAGATCTCTGGCCAATATCTTGACATCAAAGTGCCTGTCTAAATCTATTGTTTTTGGCATACAATCCGAAATATGGTATGTATGCAGTTCAGCTTGTAACTCAGAAAGGATTTTAAGGTGTCCAGTTAGATTACCCGGCTTAAACCCTTCTGTGAGCTGCAGTCTATGAACGCTCAACACCGCTACAGATTTAACATGTAGGTGCAATGGAGAAAGCTTTAGAAGAATCTCCATTGCTGACGTTGGCGTGGTTTTGAAAGCACCTGTGGCACTAAGACACACAAGCCTTTGTATTTTTGTAAACATATTTTGAGCAGTTATTTGGCGCGTTTTAGGCCACCAAACTAAAGCTGCATATGTTAGAATTGGTTTTATAATACTTTGGTGCAACCAAAGTATCATTTTTGGGCTAAGACCCCATGTTTTCCCAAACAGGTTTCTGCATGTGAAGAAAACTTTGTTTGCCTTATCAGAGATATATTTCAGGTGTGGGTTCCAAGTTAGTTTGCTATCCAGGATCACACCTAAATATCTAACCTCTTTTGATGTTTGTATTGGATCGCCGTTTAGAACAGGAGAAACGAAATTGAAGTTTCTCCTGTTTGTGAAAACGACAATGCTTGTTTTTTGTGGGTTGATCGACAGTCCTAATCTGTTGCACCACTTTGATACAATATTAAGAGCTGTCTGGGTTCGACCAGCGACAATGGAGTCATGTTTCCCTCTAACCATGACTGCCAAGTCGTCGGCATAGCCTACAGTGTTGAAGCCGGAATCATTTAGCTTAGTGAGGAGATCATCAGCCACCATTAGCCAAAGCAGCGGAGAGAGCACGCCCCCTTGCGGGCAGCCTCTAGATGCAGTAACAGTCACTGAATAATCACCTAGTATAGCCGTTATCTTCCGACTCTGTAGCATCTTGATAATCCACGCAATGATAAGCGGGTTTATATTTTTCTTTGTGGCCATTTCAATGATAGCATTGAAGTGGACATTGTCAAAGGCTCCTTGTATGTCCATAAATGTACAAACAAGTGCCTCCTTATAGTTTAGGGTGCTCTCAATTTCTTTCACCATTTTGTGCAACGCCGTTTCAGTAGATTTCCCAGTCTGATAGGCGTGCTGGCTAGAGTTGAGAGGGTTTTGTTTCAGACATACATGACGGATGTGATAATCCAACATCTTTTCCATTGTTTTTAATAGAAAAGATGTAAGACTTATGGGTCTGTATGATTTGGCTTCATTTGGTTTTTTTCCTGGCTTAGGTATAAAAACAACTCTGGTTTCTCGCCATATCTGAGGAATGTAAGCAAGGCGAAAGCTTGCTTTGAACAAACGCATGAGGTATGGAAGAATGATTGTTAGACCCTTTTGCAGAAATACCGGAAAAATTCCATCACCTCCTGGAGATTTATACGGACCGAAGGATTCTATAGCCCATCTCGCTTTGTTGGGGGTGAAAATTGTGTTGGTTAAATGATCTGCATTACTTTTAGTTGCAGGATCTAGAAGACGTACGTCTTCGTTGGCATTATCTTCCGTGCTCCATTTTATTGAGCCCGGAAAGTGGGTTTGAAGTAAAGTCTCTAGTGTCTCAATACAGCTGGTGGTATACGTACCACTTGGTTTGCAGATTGAGCCTAGAGGGTTTGTGTGATCAGACGACATCAATTTTTGGAGTCGAGCTGCAGCAGGCAGATTATCTATCGTATTACAGAGCTCTTTCCAGCTATTTCTTTTTGATTGTCTGAGTTCTTTATTATAATTGGTTAGAGCTACTCGGTACTCTGTCCAATTATTTGTTGTTTTTGCTCTGTTAAAGAGCTTGCGAACTTTATTCCTTTTCCTCTCCAAGTTACCATTCCACCAAGGTACATCTCTGCATCTTTTGGATTGAGTTATTGGAGTATTAAGGTTGTATGCTTCGGTGATAATTTCTTGTAAATTATTTGCTGCAGAGTCAAGCTCAAATGTAGAGTTGATACTGCTGCAACTATTTACATTATCATGAAGGTATGTTGTGTAAAGTTCCCAGTTGGTTTTTCTTGGGTTTCTAAAGTACTGGATGCTCTTCGGGTAGTGTTCTATGTTGAAACATATATAAGCATGATCAGACATAGAAGCTTCCTTCGAAACATGCCAGTTCTTAATATGGTTAGTAGCGTTTATGTTAGTTAAAGTAAGGTCAAGGACCTCGCCTCTGATTGCGTTTCTAAAGGTAGGCTCACTACCTTTGTTTGCAATAAACATATTGTTTGTATACAAAAATTGGAGCAGACGCTCGCCTTTTGTGTTAATGTTGCTACTTCCCCACACGGTGTGATGAGCGTTAGCATCACACGCTATTATGAGGTTATAGTGGTTATTGTTGCAATACTTGATGAGTTTCTCTACCACTTCTGGTGGTGTCTCGTCCTCATCCCCCGGGAAGTATGCAGAAGCTAAAATGAATTTACGAAATCCACCTTGAGGAAGATGAATTTCTATCTGGACCGTTGTAAGATCTCTACAGATAAATTCATTCAACGGAAATATTTTCAGATGTTTGTTGAAGAGAATCGCGGTTCGCGGTCTTTCCACATCTGAGAAATAGATCAGTTTTGTATTTTTGTTTGACGATAGACCTTTTATTCTTTTGCTGTCTGCCCACGGCTCCTGTATAAATGCAAGATCGTGAGCATCCTGTTCAATTAACCGGTTCAAATTAACTGAGGCCATTTCTGATCTGTGCAGATTAATCTGAACGCAACTTAATTTAGGTACTAGAGATTTTTGTCTATATCGTACAGATCTTCTGTCAGACTTAGAGTAAGCTGGTGAATCAGACATTACCATAGAGTCAGACATGGTGTGTGTACTATCCGAATTAGGATAAGCTGATAAATCAGGCATGATACTAGAGTCAGACATGGCATGTGTGCTGTCTGGTTTAGAATAAGCTGATAAATCAGGCATGATCCTAGAGTAGGACATGGTGCACAGTTTTGTTGTTGGTTTATGTGATGCGTTTGGAGAAGCATCGCTCTCATCTAAAACTTTATAGTTTTCCATACAATATTTATGGAGAAAGTAGGGAAGTACATTGGTCAGCCACAACAGAGCCCTGTGCTGTGGTAAGGCTATTGAAACTGGAGGACGCCCGGTATCCAGAGTTCCGTACTAATAATCAAGCACCCCCTTGACCATGCTAAGCTTTCGGCGTACGTGTCTCACCTTAGCTTTGGGTTTTGGACTTGATCTTGGCTTCGATTCTCACCGAGGACCTAACAGCATGGGTGACCCTACCGCTGTAGCTCCTAAGATCACTGAGTCTACTGAGCCCCATCACTGCGTCAAAGTGCCAAGTCCATTAGATGGGGCCAAATTATTTACATTTTCTTTTAACTTTGTGGCTTTTTCTATTGTTTCAGCGCCTGTAAGTACATCATCTACGTAAAAATCTTTATCTAATACTTGAGATGCTATCGGGAAACTAATTTGTTCATCTGATGCTAACTGCTTCAACGTACGTATTGCCAAAAATGGGGCGCTAGCTGTTCCATACGTAACAGTACGAAGACGGTAACCTTTAATCGATTCATCGCTATTTTCGCGCCACCAAATTCTTTGGAAGTCCTGATGATCTTCATTTATTAAAATTTGGCGATACATTTTTGTTATGTCGGCAGTTATAGCTATTTGATGTTTTCGAAAACGTATGACAATGCTAAACAAATCCTGTTGGATTGTTGGACCTGTCATGATGACGTCGTTTAATGAAATATTTGTTGTAGATTTGACTGATGCGTTAAATACTACTCTAAGCTTAGTAGTAACATGATCGTCCCGAACCACTGCATGGTGTGGTAACCAATAATCTTTTTCATAAGACGAAGATATAACTGATGGATCTTTTATAAGTTCCATATGGTTTAAATCAATATATTCGTTCATAAATTGATTATACTTTTGCTTGAGTTCTGGATTATTATTTAATTTTTTTTCCATATATTTATATTGTCGAAGAGCAATTTCATTCGATTGACCAAGATCGTTAATGTTTGATTTAATAGGTAAGCCAACTGAGTATCTACCACTTTCGGTACGGTTAACACTCTTTTTATATTCTTCTTCACACAATTTTTCTTCAACTGAATAATTATTAATTGAATTTATTTGTTCCAGCTGCCAAAACCGCTGAATTTGTGCACTAAGCTCATCATTAGTACATACAAAATTAGAAGAAAAATGATTTGTGGAAGAAGTGATAGTTTGTTTGCATGAGATTCTTCCGGAAACAACCAATCCGAAGACAGAATTTTGAAATGGAGGCAATTCTATATTTACTTGAAGAGTTTCACCACTAAAAAGTGTGTGATAAATTTCCGCTCCTATGAGCATGTCAATTTTACTGGCTTTGAAAAAAGAAGGATCTGCCAGTTGAATATTAGAAGGTAATAAATCTATATTAACCGGTAATGTATATCTGGGCAAGTTTCCAGTTATCTTTGGCATTACTAAAAATTCTAAATTTGAAACAAATTTAGATGTACGTGACGAAATTTCTAATATCACTTTATGTTGAATGGTAATAGGATTTTGGGATATACCACTGATCTGAATTGATGATTTGTATTTTTTTGCATTTAAAAATTGAGATATTTTCTCAGTAACAAAATTGGACTGAGATCCACTATCTAACAGTGCTCTGCACAGCATTTTATTTTCATTTTCTGCCTTTACCCATATAATGGCAGTAGCTAATATTATTTCCGAAGATCGAATTTTGTGGGTTGTTACGTTTTCAGGTAACGACACTTGACATGATGAATGAAGCTCGGTAGTCTCTGTGCTATTTAGGGGGGCACTTGTTGCATCAATTGCAGGTAACGAAGAACTTGATTCCTGAACCTGGCTTGGACCAACTACCACTTGATTTGAATTTTGTTGTTGAGAATTGGATGTATTAAAGTGCAATAATTTATTATGTTTTAATTTACATAATGAACATGGAGGAGCTTTGCAATCTGTGGTTTTATGATTGCTATAAAAGCAATTTGCACATAATTTATTTAATTTCACAAATTCAAATCTATTACGTGGAGTCATATTTAGGCTGGAAAATTTTTCACATAATCTTAATAAATGAGAACCTTTACAAAAAATACATGTTATTTCAGTTTTTGAAATAAATGATCGACTTGGTTTTGAATGCTTAAATTTTGAATATGAATTATTATTTTCAGAAACTGAACGAGAACTTGAAGGCAATGATTCTAATATACGAGCTCTTGTTTTCAAAATATCAATAAATTCTTGAAAGGTTAGAATTTTATTGTTTGGACTCTTTTTTAATATTTCAGTTCTTGAAGCTAAATCCAATCGTTCTGATAAATGATGACACAGAAATAGATTCCAATACTGAACTTCAACATTTAACGATTTTAATGCGTTATAATGATTTTCAGCTGTTTCAATAAAAACTTGTAATGAACTAAAGGAATTTTCACATGGCTTTTTAATGTCATATAAACTTTTCATGTGTTTTCTTTTTATGTTCATTTCATTGTTGAAACGATCAAATATATTTTTCCACGCAGTATCATAGTTATCAGCGGTAATAGGCAATGTTTCGATAATGTTATATGCCTTACCACCTTTTACGCATGAAATTAAGTAATGAAATTTGGTTATTGGGCTAACATTTTTGTTGCTATGAATTAAATCAACAAAAATGTCCCTGAAACTTAACCAATTTAATTCGTTTCCATCGAACTTAGGCAGATCGATTTCTGGCAATTTTATATTCACTGTTGTATCTATATTATTAACATTTGGTGCAACGGTTGTATTAGCAATAGTTGTATTTCTTTCATCTATTTCAATTCTTGTTCTTAACTTTAAATTTTCAATTTTATTCAAAATAGATGATTCGACTATACCATATTGGTCTTCAAACGCAAATCTACTGTTCAATTCATTGGAATCAATTGATTCAATTTTATTTTGAACAGAATCAAAATTTGTATACACCAGATGAAGCCTGGTTAAAGCAGATTGTAAATCTCCTACTGAAACAAATGAATTTGCTTCCAATTTATTTTTAAAATAAGTCACTCTGCCCTTGAACGCACTTCTTTGATTTTTCAAAGTGACAATATTTTCTTCACCATCACTATCAGCCATGATTTTAATTTTTAACTTAACTTTCGCAAAAAAAATTTATTTAATGTATATTATGAAATTTTATGAAAATCTTGATTGAATCTAACTTTAATTTTTTTTTTTTTTTAATAAAATGTGTTGTGTAGTAGGAATTACAATATGTGTCACAATAACACATAAAAACCTTTTAAGACCAAGATCCCACAACAACATACGTTCAAAGGTGTTGATGGACGTAAATCTTTCTTTTTTTGTATTTTTATATTTTTTGTTAAAGAATGGATAACTAAACAAAAAATCCTATCACTGACAAAATATGACATAGGCCAATATTTTATGATAGAATAGAGAAAATAAAAGTAAATTAAAAGGTAAATAGCAAATTTTGACAAAAATTTGCTGAAACAAAACAAAAATGTAGTTGCCAATAATCCAGCCGGTTGCATATTCCTTGATCCTGTGACGCACTCTCTTTCTTAAAGATTAAAGGCCCACACATAATTATATGAAGGCTCATTTCTTCAAGGAAGCAACAGCGTCTCATCATCAAGGATCATTTAGCAGCTAGGATTGAGGGTGCTACCGTTGACTGAATACAATTCATCCGCCACCACCCCTAAGATGTCACCTTGGCTAGTGATATCTCACTGCTATTGCCAGTGGTGTGTGAAATCTCACGTCAACTCGTATGTCAATAGCAGGGACTGGAGTACGCGGGGCTGTCACACCCGTAGATCAAAAATTACAAAAAAAAAATGTCAAAACAATGAAGACTGATCCCTCCATGCGGATAATTAATTTAAATTTTTATTTTAAATTTTTCTACTTAAATCTAATTTAATATATTTAGTTGAATTTAAATAATATAATATAGTTATATATTATGAGTTACTTGAATTTTTTTTATATTGTTCCATCCATTTGTCTTGACCTCGTGTTGACGATGTGGTTTTGATTTTTTGCGATTAATTTATTCTCAACGTGATTTTTGATTAGTTTTCTATTTTGCTATTTTGCAGCCCTGATTTGCTGCCCTGTACATCAACTCTGTTTTGAACTTGATGCTTATATTTATATAATGTGCCCTGTATTTGCGCAGCTAGAATTTTCTGGATTTTAAATCCGTGTCGAAGTGACCATAAAATGGCGAAATTACACCTTATTTTATTTTAATAAAACACAACACTTGATTTTTAATTGTATTTTATTTTTAATAGTATTTAATTTCTAATGGACTGTATTTAATTGTTTATAAAACTTGATCCTTTTTTGATTTTTAATTAATGTTTGTTATAGCACAAAGAGAAAGATAATGATGCACAACTTGAATATGAAAACAAGACGGAAACTAGTGAAGTTGGTTTTATAAAGTTTGCTAATTGTGTTTAGAACATTGCTCAAAAATATTATAACTGACTTTATTGAGCTACAAAAATATTTTTAGTACCTTTTCCCTCAACACTATTGTTTTATTTAACTTTATTATTTTTGTTATTTCAAATTTAACCATAGTTTAAAATTTTAATATGTTGAAGTGACGAGGTTTCGTAAAACCAAATTAATTTATTTATTTATTTTGTATTGTGTAGTTAATTAGTTAGTTAATTAGTTTTTTATTTTAAAATTGTAATGTAAGTTTTTATCTAATTTATTTAAAAGTAGTTCAAGTTAAAATATTATATATAAATGTAAAAAAACCATTTTTCAAACTAATACCATTCAATCGATGTATAAATTAATGGTTAAATGATTGATTATTGTAGGTCTATGAAAATGGCATGTGCCGAAATATCGACGTTAAAATATAATAAAATGTAAACTTAATGAAAACACAACAATAAGTTAAAAATCATTTAGACCAAAAAGCTCGTGTTAACCTAGAATTAAAATATATATATATATATATATATATATATATATATATATATATATATATATATATATATATATATATATATATATATATATATATATATATATATATATATATATCGTACAGTTTTTTCATTTCTTAATTATATATGGTTTCAAGAGCTAGTAGCTCTCCGATTTTTACTTACAAAAATTTTAGTACTAGTAACTATTAAGTGCTTCAAACATTTGAACAGTGTTGAGTACAATAATCGAGAAACGTTATTATTAATTCAGCCATTGTCAATTAGAAAATTTGATATAATTCATGTTTTTATATTAAAACAGACCATAACAGATAAACAAGCGGCATTGTAGTATTAAGCACAACAAAAACTAAAGTAAAGGCGACGACACAAAATTTATTTGTTATTACATTATTTTAATTTTGAAACTATACTAACATTGTAAAAAAACTAAAAAACTTTCCTAAGAACCTTTTAACAATAGTTGGAAGGAGCTTAATTAAAATAAATTCAAATTAATTAGCAGTGGCCCGTCGATGAAAAACATGATTTTGGTTTTATGTTTTTCTACAAAGGAGGAAGATGAAAAATTTAAACAGTACTACGAACGCTTGCTATGATACTTCTGCATCGTATATATTAGTAGTTGAAAGAATCTTATTTTATTGAATAAATATTTATAGAAAATGTAAAAAAGAATAGTAGATTCTTGTATGAGCTTAGAATGAAGGCAATTCTTCACGAGGATGAAGTTTCCCGGAACGAGCGTAGCGAGTGGAGGGAATCATCCGAGTGAAGAATTGCCTTCATCCTAAGCGAATACAAGATGCTATTTTATCCACGACTTTAAAAATATTTCAAATAATATAAAGTTTTCATTTAAAACTTTATACCGCCATATTTAAATTAATTTATCAAAAATAACAAGAAAAACAAAACGTTTGTTGTTTATTTTAGATTTATATATGTATTGTTCTTGTTTAAGCTTGTTTATATTACTATACCAACAAATCAAGTTTTTAATTTGTTAGGGGATTATTTAATAAATAAAGTGGAATGAAATAAATAAAGAAGAATTTTATATATAAATTGGAATGAATACAATTACAATGAAAGATATACGCATGGAAAGATATACTTTCCATGCGTATATCTTTCATTGTAATTGTATTCATTCCAATTTATATATAAAATTCTTAGTTATTAGTCGTGGATAAAATCTTTTACCTAGGATACACATCTTTAAAATTAAATAATGTAGAAACAAAAATCAATTATATTTAAAGGTTTTAGGGTAAGAATGGATCCTTCATTTCGTGAAAGAAAGCATTTAAAACTGGTTGACCTTCGACTTTAACGTCATCTTTAAAAAAAATTTATTTGTGTATTTTTTTTAAGTCTATTTTAGTCTATTTGAGTCTCTTTAATTACCTCTCAATCAAAACAAGCTGTTTGGAAATCGATCCATCCTTTTTTTCCGCAATTGAATTTTAAAGTAACCCCGAATTGCCTTTTCCCCAAACTTAGGGTGGCCCGTATTCTCGAAATATCAAATTGTATTTTTTTCTAAGAGAACTCATACGTTTTATTTCATTTATATGTACAACCAAAACCCCTAATATTTTAAGCCCGCTTGTTTATTTAGCACAGAAAAAATCATGAACTTATAACGCCATTTTAAAATTAAAACTCAATATAAAATAAATTTTTTTGCATATGGCATCAATCAAGCGGACTATGAATATTCGAAGTTTTGATACAACACATAAACCAAATATGAGCCGAATCAAAAATGGTAACGTTCAAAATTGCCTATTTTTTGTCCAGACCACAGTCACAATTCATCCAGTGATGTATTAAGTAGTTTGTAGCAGCTGCATTAGTACGTTGTATCTGTTCAATTGAAGATTCAAGTTACTATAAATTGCTTGTTGTGTCTGCCACAGAGTTTTTATGGCAGTGATCGAAAATACTTTGCACGCGCGCCAGACTTGGCACGTTAAACAACTTTGCTTGGCACGGCAAACCTTTTGATTTATGTGAAAAAATGCACTTTAATTTCATCTTTAACATTTGCCTTTTTTAAATCAAAATAGAAATTTTTTTAAATTTTAGCAGGAGGGGTCGATGTTGATCGATTATGATCAATGTTGATCTACAGGTCTGACTACCCTGTGTACTCCAGCCCCTGTCATTGACATATGAGTCAGCGTGAGATATCACATACCACTGGCAATGGCAGGAGATAACATTAGCCAAGATGATATCTTAGGGTGCTGGCGGACGAACTTTAATTAGTCAACGGTAGCACTCACAGTCTTAGCTGGGACGCGTTCCGCTGTGGTACCGCTCGTTAGTTCTTCCGAGGAATCAGACTAACACATAAATTCTGTGCGGGCTTTGTGCCTCGATTGAGGTGGTGGGTGGTGCGTCTGAGGTACGCTTCATCAGCTGGATTATTGGCAATTAGTTTTGTTTCCTGCAAATTTCTCACAATTTGTTTTTCACTTATTATTTTGTTATTATTTCTTCATCTTATCATGAAATATTGGCATATGTCATATTTTATTGTATGATAAGATTTTTTACTTAGTTATGCATTTTATAATATAACATAAAAAAATAAAACAAACCTTTTGATATATATATATATATATATATATATATATATATATATATATATATATATATATATATATATATATATATATATATATATATATATATATATATATATATATATATATATATATATATATATATATATATATATATATATATATATATATATATATATGTATATATATATATATATATATATATATATATATATATATATATATATATATATATATATATATATATATATAAAAATTGTGGACGAGATTAGAGCAAAGTCCTCTAATTGTGAAGTTATCGATACCGGTGACTTCAACGTCTACAACCATTGGAAATTCTGATCATTATTTAATTTTATCAGTTATCAAAACTGATTTACTTAAAACTACAGCTCCCAAGCCCCATAAAATATTTCACTACTCAAAAATGAATAAGAGTGGTCTTCAAAATTTTTTCCATTGTTTCCCTTTCGACCGTCATTGTTTTTACACTGACAATGTAAATGTTTCTGCTCAAAACTTTACAGAAACCATCCAATTTGCTATCAATAAATTCGTCCCTTTTTCCATTGTAAAACTCAAGCAAAAATACTTGTATTCGAAGGCTGCCAAAGCGGCACTTAGAAACAAACGTAGATCATTTAACATATGGATTCATAACAAAACTCCCGTTAATCGATCCCAATATCTAAAGGCCAACAAAATATCTAACCAGATTATCTCAAACGATTAGTCTGAAATTGACAGAGCGAAAGCTTCAAAACTTACGTCTATGTCTATTTCTGACAAGAGTTTCTACAGTGCCATCAATTCTTTAAATTCTGGTAAAAAATCTTCTATTCCCCCTATAATTGAAGGTGATTTGTCGTCAATCATCCCGCAAAAAAGCTAACTTGTTCACTGAACGCTTTGCTCTGAACTCCACTGTTTTGGAAACTCCTAAAGAAATACCCAAATCCAGTCTTCAAGAGTTGATATGAATGAACTCCACTTCAAACCCAAAATAGTCGCCAAACTTTTAAAGGGGTTAAACATCAACAAAACCTCAGGAATGGACAATATTCCACCCATTATTTTAAAAACCTTTTCCAAAGAACTTGCACCAACTTTGACTAAAATATTCTACCAATCCTACAAATCGGGTATATTTCTCTCGTGCTGGAAGTTGGCCAATGTCCAGCCCGTCCCTAAAAAGGGACCAAAATCCAATATCTCAAAATATAGGCCAATAGCTTTAATATCGGTCCTATCCAAAGTCTACGAGCATTATATTAATACACAAATTTCAAAGTTTCTGGAAGTAAATCATTTAATAGCCGACAGCCAATACGGTTTTCAAAACAAAAGATCAACCACCGATCTATTAAACTATGTAGTGCATTGTTGCAACAGCATACTTAATAAAGGTAGTGAAACATACGTTATCGCGTTAGACATCTCCAAGGCATTCGATCGAATATGGCATGCCAACTTGATCCACAAGCTCGTTGCGTATGGTTTTCATCCCAATATTGTGAAGCTAATTCAAAATTTTCTATCCAACCGATACATTTCGGTCTCCTTAGACGGATTTTCATCTGAGACTACACTAATTAACGCTGGTGTACCTCAAGGTCCAGTATTTTCCCCAACCCTATTTTTGATTTATATCAACGAATTGTTGAAAATCACCAGCAACCCAATAAATAGTTTTGCAGATGATAGTACTCTGCACAAGTCGTTCGAGCCCCTTCCTTCAAAAGGTAATGAAAAATGCCATAAACGTGAATAAAGACCTAAAATATGTCGCCGATTGAGGTGACCAAAACCTGGTCAATTTCAACTCTACCAAAACACAGCTGTTGATTGTTTCCAGATCAAAGACCGAGTTCCCCAAAGATATTTTATTCAGTATGAGTGATGAACCAATAGGTGAATGTAAAAGCATTCGTTTATTGGGTGTCACAGTTTCAAATGACCTACTCTGGAACGATCATGTAATGGCGATGGCAAAAAGCGCGTCCAAAAACTCGGCTTCCTAAATAGATGCAAAAAATTTTCACTCCATACCAATTGCTCCATGTTTATAAGTCCTATATTCGTCCCTGTATGGAGTACTGTTGTCAAGTTTGGGCTTCTGTTTCTGCTTCTGTTTCCATCTTGGCCCTCTTGGACTCTGTTCAAAAGCGGGCTATACGAATTGTGGGTGATCGAACTTTGACATCAAAACTTGATTCTCTACAACATCGTCGCACTGTTGCCGACCTAGTTGTTTTTTACAAATATCGTCATCAACAGTGCTCAGATGAAATCAGCAGCATCATGCCTCAAACTTATTCTTACCCCCGTTCCACTCGACAATCGGCTCCCGCAACCAGTCAAATGGTCGAGATCCCACGCTGTCATACTGGCAGATCGCAGAAAGACTTCTTTGTCCGAACTGCATACAAATGGAATAGTTTGCAGGAATCCTTAGTCTCAGGTGACTTCAACCCGCAGAGGTTTAAAAAAAGCGTTCATCATGACATTAGAGCGCCAGTTGTTGTGGGACCTAGGTCTAGACCTAGGTCTTAAAAGGTATTTATGTGTTGTTGTGACACATATTGTAAACCCTATAACACAACACATTTTATTCAAAAAAAACACATCATATTGTTGTGAAGTTGTCAAGATTATCAGCTTTTAAATATTAAATATTTCACTTTTTTATTGTTTTAAATAGTAGAGTTGGGTATTTCCCGCAAAAGTCAGCCTAAAAGCAATGAAATGCCAAAAAAATTATTAAAATAGAATTTCAAATAACTCACAAACTGTCAACTGCTGCGTCTGTCAATCGCGTACGCTTTTGAGACTCAAAATTGCCCGATAAAGGTAAATTACCCTTATTTTGTGTAGATGTTGGCTTTATTGTGTTAAGTGGAGTCACTTAACACAATTAAATATCAGTCTGACTGTCTGACTGTCAAAATCAGTCTTTGAACGTTTTGTGTTTTCTGTTTTAACTTCTTTAATTAATTCTGTTTTTGAACACGTATCAAAATTCAGATTTGTTACAAAAGCTGTTTGCACGATCCGGTGTGCAAATATTTATAGTCAGATAATAAAGGCTGGATAAGAACTCGTCACCCAATTCGGTGTGCTGATTTTCCAATTTTGTGAACAAAAATTTAAGAATGGTATCCGCAGCAAGTTCACATTTTGGAGACTAAAAACTTCGCATAAAATTATTTACTTAATTTAAATGAAATTACTTCGGTCTGAAAGATTTAAGTATTACATTCATGAGCTCAAAATGAAATTCTTACCCCCACTTTTTTTTGCATTTCTCGACATTTTAGGACCTACTGATTCTAAAAAAGCGAAAAAAAAATGTATGTCTGTCTGCCGGCCGGCCGTCACAACCGACGAAATCTAGAAAACCGCTGGACGAATTTGAAAATTTTTTTTCTAAAAATAGA